>PVIH01000971.1:0-275010 GCA_004025045.1 Sigmodon hispidus
CAGCCAGCCACCCAGCCACATGGCCACACAGCTACAGAGCCAGATACGGAGTGAGGTGGGAAGAAAGACATACTGAGTAAAGAAAGGTAAAAAGCCCAGAGGCAAAAAGTATTTAAAGAGAAATGGGATAATTTAAATGAGATAAGCTGGCTAGAGACAAGCTAAGCTAACGCCCAGAATTCATAAGTAGGAATAAGTCTCTATGTATTTATTTGGGAGCTGGGGAGTGGACCCCCAAAAGCAAAGAGAAAACAAAAACAACTAAAGGAGAAACTACATGAACGCTGATTTAAACTCATCCCCACAGCATTTGTTAGAGAGCACAGTGGTGACGGAGGTGAATGGGAAACACCTGCTATTGAGTTACTTGATGGCACCTGATAAACATCTTTTCCTCCTGTTGCTGTTGACATCTCAGAAGCTGCACGTGAAGTCTGTTGCTAGGGAATTTTTGTGAGAGTTGCCCAGCATGGCTGCCAGTTTCCTGCCTTTCTAGTTACTCCCTCTACCCATCTTTGCTTGACCAGCTCCAGCTTCCTCTTTAAGGTCGATGTCAAATGCCCCCCCCAAACCATCCCAGCTGGACGGATTCTCTGGGGCATTACTTTCCATTGTATTACACAGTGACTATATATGTTCAGGTTGTGTACTGGATAGTTTTATGTCTACTTGACACAAGCTGAGGTCATCTGAGAGGAAGGAGGCTCTATCGCTGCCATGAGGACCAGCCCCCAGCAGTGCAGGATTTCAGAAGGGGCCAGTGCAGTCGGTGGATCATCACTCAACTTGACATTTCTATCTGAGGGAGTAAAACTTAGTTCTCTGGGGCGGGTAAAGGTGGCTAAACTTAACTTCCTAGGGATGGAGAAAAAGGGACACACACACACACACACACACACACACACACACACACCTCCAACATGGCAGGGTCCTCCATCTAGGGTGCTAATGAATGGCAAGCCTTCAGCAGGTCAGAGAAGCCGAAGAGGAGATGCACAGTAATCAAACTGCTGGACAGACAGACAAATGAAGACTTTTCTGAGGGCTCAAGCTTAGTTCTTCATTTTATTATTCTTCCTGTTGCTTGTTCTTCTCTATTCTGATGTTTTCCTTCTGTCTACACTGATGTTTTCCTTATATCTTTTCTCTCTACATCTTCCATGGTTTTTTCCTTCTCTTGTGTCTTGATTTTTTCACTTACAGCTTATATACCCCCGTAGAACCTTTCAAGCAATATAAACATTACAGTGTTGTTACATATTATTTTTCAAGTGAGCATTTACAATGAATACAAGTAAAAACAGCATGTTCTCCATATCCCTTCCATGATTAAACATTTTACATAATACAGAGGAAAAACAAGTTGTCCCAAGACAACTAGTTACAGATTAGCAGATGTGAGCAGGCAAGGAATTTTTCTCAGCTAGTTCTTTTGCTGGCAGGCTCCATTTTGTGCTTGTAAAGAAAGGATCAATTATTCTATAATTTATCTTAAAAGGTAATCTTATAAAAAATCTTTAAAGAATCATAGATCTAAACTTTTATATATATATAAAAAATCAGTCACTTCTACTTTAAATCCCTAGGGTGCATACCCACTCATCAATATTTTTTTTTAATATCAGGAAGCTGAGGGCAGAAATGGGTACAAGGATAACTCATCACCCTTGATCGCCAACCTGTCCTAGCAAGAAAATTCTTGTTCTCTGACCTCAACAAATCCCTCACTCAACTATTGCCTTTCTAAACTTTAGATGTCTCTTAAGATTTTTTTAATCTCAAAGCTATTAACAAAAACATCTCAACCTAGCCTTAAGTCATTATTTGAAATCTTTGTTTCAGCTGTGACACACGCTGAAACCTGTGAACACATCTCCCAACATTAAGATGGAAAGAATTTACGCTAGCTGGGCTTCTGGGACTCAACTGATTTTCTTATTCATTAACCTAAGCCATAGTCTACATGACTCCTCAAGAGAAAGTAGCTGTGTGACACTTCCTTGCTCTCATTTTTTAATCCTTTATAGCTCCTGCTTTGTCAGGAGTAGAGGTGAGACCATATCTTGTTTTTACCTATATTAGTTTTCCCACTAAGCTAGCCTCTACCATAATCCTTTACTATATTTATTAAAGAGCCTCAACCATAAAATATTATTTAAACTAACATTATAACTGTATAACATCATTGCTTTAGTTAAACAGTACAGCTCAGGAGGAGATCACCTTCATAATAATCCACAGATAAAAATGCCCAGTAGAATAGGATATTTCCATGAGATAATCATGCCACATTAGAGGCTGTGGGGATTTCCCCACACCCATTCACACCATGTCAGATACTAGAAAAAAATGGCAGTGGCAAACATGTAAAGTCACAGCAGTAGCAAGAGACATTTTGGTGTCAAGGTTCTTGGGACCTCATCTATCCGAGATTCACCCATCACTGCTTTTTATACAGGCAAACCTGGCTTCTTGGAACCCATTCCCTACACAAGAATACCTTACTCAGTCTTGATACAGGGGGGAGGGACTTGGTCCTGCCTCAAATGGAATTGATTCACCTTGGGCATCCTTGCCCTCCCTGGGGAATAAATGGGGGGGGGAAGGGTGGGGGAAGACTGGGAGGAGGGGCGGGAAGGGGAGCAGTGATAAATATGGGGAAAAATTTAAATAAAGAAGTAAATGTTTTAAAAAAGAAAATGCCTCCATAAGATCAGGCAGTAGATGATCCTATAGGACATTTCATAACAAGTGATTGATGAGGAAGGGTCCAAACCATTGTGGTTGGTGCTAACCCTGGGCTGGTGGTTCTGGGTTCTATAAGGAAGCAGATTGAGCAAGCCCTGAGGAGTAAGCCAGTAATCAGCGTTCCTCAATGGCTTCCACATCAGCTCCTGCCTCCAGGTTCCTGCCTTGTTTGGGTTCCTGTTCTGACTTCCTTCAATGATGAACAGTGATGAGCCAAATAAAACCGTTCCTCTCCAAATTGTTTTGGTCATAGTGTTTATCCTGGCAACAGTAACCCTAATTAAGACAGGTTGTAGGTAAGATAAATGTCAGGCATTGTGACTTAGTTATACCTTAAGGGCTATTCAAACATACATTCTACAGTACCTCAGCAACCAAGTAACCAATGGACTGATACTGTATGCAGTGTGGCTACAATGAGTAGAAGGATGATCTATTTATCAGGTGAGATAGGATGACAAGATATTACATCCTCTTACTAAGAATGTCATACAATTTAAGGTTTGGAACTGTTTTAGAGCTTCCCATTTAACTCTTGCTTGGCCTGTAGCTCACTGATAGAAACTACAGCTGAGGAAAGACAAGAATGGAGTATTGTGGCCTTGGGTTGGAGCTGAAGAGATGAACTAGTGCTACCGAAAGAAGAAGCCACACACTATACCACACTGATAAAGTCTTAGGTGAGGATGGCATGTACGGAGGTCCAGGGAAAGAAGAAAGCTGGGGCTTTGATTGAATGTTCACTTACAGGGAGGATGAAGGTTGGGACAGGCGCAGGAAAGTCAGATGAACAGACACACAGGAAGGGAGTGCGTTAGAGGGATAGAGCCACTGGACAGTGGCTAATATAGTAGATGTCAAGGACTGGGTAAATGCATCCAGTTGTCTGAGCGATTAGAAACCTTTGCTATGTTAGAAATCAGGTCCCATTGTTGGTTTCACACATGAGAACAGACACACACCACCAGCGCCACACTAGAGGGTATTGCCAGGCGAGTACAAGGGCAGAAAAGCAGAAGAGAAAAGCTGACACATGCCAGGAATTCTTATCTCACCTGGTGCCATGTTAGGTTATCTGAATAGCATATTTACCATGTAGCTGCTACGTGCCAGGAATCCTTACACCTATACCGAGTGAAACAAACAAGAATAGCTGTACATCCATGTGTGTACATATGTATACACTTATGTGTGCTTGTGGAGCAAGTTATTTATTTATCTTAGGCAAAATCTCAGAATATAGCCCTAGCTGGCCTGGAAATTATCATATAGATTAGGTTGGCCTTGAATTCATAGAGATCAGCTCTCTGCCTCCTGAATGCTGGGATTAAATGTGTGTGGCACCATGCTTAACAGTAGGGATATTTACATTAAAAAAGATTATACTAGAATTGTAGGATTTAATAAATGTTGTCTTATTAATAATCTGTGAAACCACACTTTTTACAAAGACTTTTTAATTTTTTGAAAAAAATTATGTGTATATGTGTTTGTCCATGAGTGCATGTGAACGCAGGTGCCCTGGTCTGAAGCATCAAATTCCCTAGGGCTGGAATTACAGGTAATTGTGAGCTGCTTGATTTGGGTGTTAGGAATGAAACTCAGGTCCTCTACAAGATTGGTAAATACACTTAACCACCAAGCTATCCATCTAGCCCAACAACTTTTTCTTTTCAATTAAAAAAAGCATAATTGGTATTTTTTTTGTTTGAGACAGGGCCTGTCTTAGTTTGGGTTTCTGTTGCTGTGAACAACCACCATGACCAAAAGCAGTTTGGGGAAGGAAGTGTTTATTTGGCTTACATGTCATAGACTGTAGACCACTGAGGGAAGCCAAGGCAGGAACTCAAACAGGCCAGGGCCCTGGAGGCAGGAGCTGATGCAGAGCCCATGGAAGAGTGCTGCTTACAGGCTTGCTCAGTCTGCTTTCTTATAGAACCCAGGGCCACCAGCCCAGAGACGGCACCACCCACAGTGGGCTGGGCCCTCTCATGTCAGTCACTAATGAAGGAAACGCTTGCTTGCAGCCTGATTTTATGGAAGCATTTTCTCAACTGAGGTTCCTTCTTCTCTGATGACTCTTAGCTTGTGCCAAATCGAAATGAAAACTAGCCAGTATGGTCTTAACCGCCATATGTAACCAGGATGACCTTGAACTCCAGATCCTCCTGCCTCAGCCTCCTGAGCCCTAAGATCCCAGATGTGCACCATCAACTTCACAACTTTATTCTAATCTGGATCATCATCTATTCAGCACTATTGAATAGGTAATTGCTTATAGGTCAGAAAAAGGTACAAAGGGATAGCGGCTATGTTCACTGGTGGAGAAGACCAGTGTTTGAACAATTGAATGTCAGGCCAAGTGGTAAGTTCTGGAAAAGGGTATCTAACCAGTGAGGTCATTTCAGGAAGGTCATTGCCAGCAGGAAAATGAGGGCAGCCTCCCAGAAGAGATGGCGTTTGAGCAGTACTCAAATTGGTCCTGATATCCTTGTGCAGAGAAATTGTGACAGAGATATCAGCTCTACTGTCAGGATGAACACGTGGTACTAGCTTGTGCCTAGGTCAGAAATTCCCTCATATCCTCACAGTTCTCAGGGATGTGTGTTCTTACTGTGTATATCTCTGAGTGTTTCCTATATTTAATATATATTGCTATATATGTGATATATGATTACATATGATAATATAATATATAAGTTCCCTCTGACTTTTAAAACTATCATTTTTCCTAAAAGTTCTATAGGATTGGAAGCATTCCTCTTTTATATATGGCATATATATATATATATATATCAAACTCTACCATCTAGAAGAGGCTTCTGAATAGCATATTCAGAAATGGCACCCTCCTCCTGAGCACAGAATGTTGCTGGACAGGTTTCTATTTATATTCCACTGGATTTGCTTGACCAGCCCTAGGAGGTCCAGGGCACAGGCTGCAAGTTGCTTTGTTTTGAACCTGGTGCAGGTAAGGCCGTACTTCCATTAGGGACTAAATGAAATCATTCTGCAAGGGTTGAGGCCAGGCTACCTGGGATGTTAAGGAAAAACCCAGCTTGTGAGAATCTCAAATTGGCTTGTGTATGTGTTGGGGTTGGGGGGATGCTTCTGAGAAGTTTGTTCTAGGACGTGTCCTGGGATCTAAAGACTGAGCATATGGGATCTAAGGATCTAAGCTGGAAGGCCCTCAGAGGGAAGATTGGGAATTCCCAGAGAACTTGCCTCTGTCTCAGGCAGCTCTGCCCAGTACTGCTTCTCTCCTCTTCTCAGGGAGGCCTTCTACCTCATCCTATGCTTCCTATCCCCCTAGACCTCCCCACACACTCGGGCAGGAAGACTTCCCTTTCCAGAAATTACTTATTTGCTCCTCTCCTAATTTGCTCTTTTTAAATTTACCTTTTAAAATAGAGTAAATATGTGTATTGCAAAAAAAGGACTTTTATAAAAAGATTTTAAAATTGTTATACCATTTTCCTCCTTTTTCTGATGTCTCTTATTCCTAGTGTCACTCCGTAAAGTTTGAGAATTTTTGTCTAAGCTGAGGATAGGGCTCAGTGGAAGAGTGTGTGCTTGGTGTGTGTGACGTCCTGGGTTTGACCATTAGCCTTTCCTCCTGACTTTTCTGTCCCCTCCAAAAAAACCCAAACCAAACCAAACCAAAACAAAAAAAAACAAAAAACAAAAAAAAGAAAAAAGAAAAAACAAAACATAAAAATGTTATACTCTATAAATAATTATAAATTATAGAGATTTGCAAAGGCACAAACTCAGAAATATAAGTTGGTTATAAATACAAACATTATGTATACAACAGTTATCAACCCTCTGTACAATTTAACAAATGAAAAAAAAACCCTTTTTTTTCTTTAGTGTGGTGTCAGACAGTCTGAGAAGAGATGTTTGCATCATTTCTGATCCTTAAAGAAAACTTTTACTTTTTAAAACCACTAAGTATGATTTTAGGCATTTTTAAATGTCTGTATCAGGTTAAAGAGATTTCCTTTTATTTCTACTGTGGTAACAGTTTTATTATTTAAATTATTTTTGTCCTGAATACATTTGTATTTCTTTAGATGTTATTTATTACATTGAGGGAGGAACAATTTGTTTCTAATTTTTGAAGTTATTTCCTTTTCATCATGAGAAGATGTTCAGTATTATCAGATAATATTTTTAAAAGGTTTTCTGTTGTTTTAAAAAACTATTTTGACTTGGTTTTGGTTGATTTGAAATGCTACTTCTTACCTTATTCCAATACTTTGTCTGGATTTCTAAACTACACTATTTCTTTAGTGTGTGTGTGTGTGCCTGTGTGTGTGTGTGTGTTTGTGTGTGTGTGTGTGTGTGTATGTATGTGATGGGTTAGGTGTTCATATGTGGAGGTTAGAGGACAATTTTGTGGAGTTGATTCTTTTCTTTTCCCTTGAGGTGGGTTTGGGAATGGAACCCAGGCCATCGGTTCCCATGCAGCACCTTTATCCCCTGAGCTGCCTCATCCACGAATCTGTAGTCTTAAGTGCCCTTTCTGTATCTATTGAAATAGTTGAATATCTTTTTTCTTTTACAGTTTATGTGATGAATTTATTCTGCTTAGATCAACACCATGATATTTTTTTAGTATACTTATCTGGTTTATGGTTGGCTTCATTTTTTTTTAAAAAGCAGTCTTATATTCACTGAAATTATGGATTTTTAACCTTTAAAGCTTTGGGGTGGGGAGATGTGAACTAAACCACTATCACTGAGCTACATGGCCCTCGTTGCCGGTCTTGGTGCTGTCTACATTATATCACATTTTCTGGTTCTAATGCCTTAGCCCTTCCCTCTCTGTCAGTCATGCCGTCTCCTGTCTGAGGACTGTCCTGTCTTTGCTGCATGGATGCCTCTAAAATGAGCATAATTTCCTTGTGATAAAGTCAAAATTTCATATAACCTATTGTCTACTCACTGACATAAATTAGAAAAATTGAAAGATGTATTTTCTCCTTATTGCTAATTCTGTTTTGATTTGAAAACTTAATTTCTAATAGGATAATTGAATCTCAAATTAATTACAAAATTTTAAACTGTTTTATTATCTTGTGTGCATATGTGTATGTGCCCATGACAAGCTTCATGCGTGGAGGTGTGAGTGGACAGTTTTCTGGAGTTACTTCTGGCCTACTATGGGTCCTAGGCATTGAACGCTGGCTCTTAGGTGTGGTGGAAAGCACCTGTACTCAATGAGCTGGTTTGCCCGCCACTTCTGATTTTAGTTTTAAAGTGTGTGTGTGTCCTGGATTCCGGAAGAATTCCTCCTTTGCCTTGCTACTTAGTAATTTCCCAGGAAATGTCTGTGTTCACAAAACCTATTCATGCCCCTCAGTCCCAAAAAACGATATAGCACTAGGGCCATCATGGCTGCTGACGATCAACTGCTCTTCCTATTGAAATGCTGTCCAAATGTCTTCCTAAGTCTTCCTCTTGGTGTACGGCAGGTCCAAAAGAAACTTGGGACAAAGGGTTCACTGTGGTGCCTGTAATCATACCCAAGAGCATGCTGGCTCCAGGCTCTCTCAGCATCTGAGTACCTGTTACAGAGTCCATGCTGGCATCGGGGCTCTTCTTACCCCACCGTCCACCCTAAACTTCTCCAGCCCATGGGCTTCCCTTCCCCCGCCCCAGCTTCTCCTTCCCATGTAACCCTGTCATTTAGGCCACGTGCTGTCTTGGTTCTCCTGGTCCTTTTCTTTTCTCTCTCCTCTCCTCTCACGGCTTAGCTCAGTCTACTATCATGTTTGGTCTACTGCTATCTCTTCCTGTTCTGGACTCTTTCAAATGCGCCTGGCTGTACTCTCTCCCTCATATCTAACAACAACAACCAAAAAATAACCAAAAACCTCAAACCAAAACAACCCTCTTCTCAACCGTATCTTGGAGTAGTCATGCCCTCCCTTTAGATATCTGGTGCCAAAACCTCTACTCTACCCGACGGACGTGGCTTTGGTAGTGGTCCTTGGTTAGAATGGAACCCATCATCTCAGATTGGGCCATGCAGGTGAAGGGGTTTTAGTAAAACTCCGGCTCCTCTATCTGGGCCTCTCAAAGGACTGGGAGCTGATCCTCATACAAGATGAAGAGACTTGATGAACCCTTCCCTTCCCTGGACACAGCCAGTACTTAATAGGCTTAAAGTGGCAGATTCTTGTGAATACTGATTTTCTGGCTTATTTTCTCACTGCTAACTCATTCTCTCTATCTCTGTCTCTCTAACAAGGGACAATTGTCCCTCTACTATCTCAAAAATCCCACCACACTCTGGAAAAAGAGGTAGTCGGGGAATCTCCTTTAAAAGAGGACGCCCTCTTCTGTTTGGTTCCTGTTACTGCCTCCCAGGCAGTGTCTGCTGCACTTGCGGTTTGTGTTAGTGCCCACGTGTCTGATTCCAGGGAAGGAAAAGCTTAGCTTTTATTTGTCAGCTTGCTCCAGGGCAGAGTTCAAATTTTTCTTCTTCTTCCTCTTCCTTCTCCTCCTTCCCCTCTTCCTTTTCTTTTTCTCTCTTCTCCCCCTTACTCCTGTCCTTCCCCCCTCCCCAGTTTCTTTTTAAAATTTTTCTATTTTTTAAAAAATATTTATTTTTATTGTACGCGAATTGGTGTTTTGCCTGCTTGTATAACTGTGTAAGGGTGTCAGAGCTGGAAGCTACAGACAGCTGTTAGCTGCCATGTGGATGCTGGGAATCGAATTTAGGTCCTCTGGAAGAGCAGTCAGTGCTCTTAACCACTGAGCCATCTCTCCAGTCCCACAAGTTTTGGGTTTTGATTAACTTGAGAGGAGACAGGAAGGACCCAGCAGCACATGGAAGAATTGGCCACACATCTGAATGAGATGTTAAGCATTCACTAGGATCTGGGAAGAGTTAGATCTTTTCTACTGCTTTTGATCCAGCATGGGAGATCAGTGTGAGGCCTTTGGGAGGGTCCAGAGAATGAGCAGAGCCTCTGACAGGACTTCTTTACTGATAAAATTGAGGCTTACTTTGTACTATCTCCCTCTACACGTCTCTCTGGCTGCTGAAGCATCTACTAGTGAGATGGTGTGCAGTTCTGCCCTTCTTTGTGACTTAGGTCTGGCTGTGGGTGGACCGCTGCATGACAATGGAAAGTTACTTCCTGGGGACAAGGGGAAAGTGGTGGCACTGCTCTATGTGATGCCTTGCTCATCACAGCATAGATATTTGTTCTTCTGCCTCCTTTAGAAGAAAGAACAGGAGCCCACAGGCAGGCAGAAGAAGGTCACTTCATTCTTCTGACTATTGATTTTCCATGGGCCATTCAACAGTTAATGAGTTTTTCTTAACTATACTCCTGCATTTAGCTGGGACAGCAGCCCCATTGGGAAAGGACTGTGTCCTGGTGATATTGGAGAAAGAAGGTTACTTTTTGATTATATGACTTTAGGTGCCATAACATTCTTTCTTCTCTAATTCCTCATTACAGAGTGAGGGTGGACAGGCCCTGCTTGTATTTTATGAGTACCTTAACTTTGTATGCGGAGTGTTTATCTACACTCTAAGCTGTGAGGTGTCCATAGTGATGTTAAGAAATGCTGCAGGGGGTGGGAGTTTCCAATTTATGTGATACCAGAATCTGCACTCATATACTAATTACACAGATTAAAACTCTTTTAATTGTGGCTAATGAAAAGTCTACAAACAGTATCTTCAGGAGGCAAGATAGAAATAGAAAAGAAATGAGACATGGAAAGGACAGAGCCTTGTTATCCTGAGACATGGTTTGCGCTCCGACTTTCTAAAAGTCCGGAATCTTTAAGGTAACTAATAAAGCCAAGATTATCTATGGGATAATGCTTATTCTCTTAAGGTTCTTTCAACAGGGATATTAGTAATAGCATACATGCTTGCTTAGCACCAGAAAGTCCGGGCTGTGATCTCAAGTGTAAATGGGTTATCTGTCCCCTCTCATCTCTAAATCTGCAAACCAGACTTCATAAAACCCTTATGGTTCATTTGCAAAAGAAACTTCATCAAGATAAGAGAAATGAGCAAACAGTAGCTCATGTATATCTAATTTGAAAAACTTGTATTAACCTTTAAGCCTTGTTTATATATAAACATGCATACTCTAAACATTGTCTGGTAGCTAGCCAGGAAGTCACGTACACACAGAAGCTGGCTCCCTTGTGTGCCTCCTTCGCATGTCTTGGATGTACCATCTCTAAAGCTCCTTTCTTTGCCGTTAGACGCCTACACTTCAACCTGAAGTGGGTGCAACTTGTATCTCTTCTTAAACTTTGCTTTACTTGTATTCATCCTGAAATTCTTTCCATGGTGTGATGGGGGATACAGTTATACTTGAGCCAGGACCTAAGGGAAGAAATCCTCAGGCTATGGCCACAGTGCTGGCCTCTGCCTTCACACTGCCAACTGCTACTGACAACTGTGTAACCCTCATGTATCCAGTTTTAACAATGACCCTTTATGGTCAATATCACCCCACTTTTATTTCCCCTTTTATAATCTCCCTGGCATTGTGCTATTTTATGTGCAGATATTTCAGTGTGTATTGCTAATGGATAAAGAACATTTTTATGAACATAAGCACCATGGTAGTGATTGCAACTAATACTGCTTCCCTATACCATCAGATTTTATAGGATTTTTACCTTTTGTGTAAACCTACACTTGATTTTTACATTAGAAATGTATTTTCACAGCTCAGCATGTTGGTATAGACCTGTACAACTAGCATGTGGCCAACAGACGCAGAGGGTCACAGGGTTGAAGGTAGCTTGGGTTAGAAGAGGTAAACTTTGTTTCAGAAATAATTAGTAAGGAGATAAAGATAGAATGTGTGGGAAGGGTAATCAGAGTATATTATATATATATTATAAATATGATAGTGTCAAATAACAAGATTAATAGAAGTTACTTGAAACTTTTTTTTTAACCTTGAAGTTACTCTTTACTTTTTGTTTTTTTTTTTTGCAATGTATTTGTTTAATTGGGGCTGGAGGTTAGTATTATTATATGTGCACCGTTACATATAAGTTACAAGTATATATTATTGTATTGTAACTTATTGTAACTGTTGGGAGTTGCTTGGCTAGCAGCCCTGTTCTTTCTTAGTCCTGTACTTGGTAGTTTGGAGTTCGCAGGCTTAGGTCTCCTGGTCTCCTGCTTCTTAGGGAGCAGGGTGTGTGCTGTCAGGAGAAAAACTCATGGCGCTTAGCATGATGCTCCCAATTTAAGAAACTGAAGTAAATCTCTATGGTAGGATGTTTGCCAAACCATACCATGTTTTATTGCTTATTCTTTAAAAGCATGCTCTCTGATGCTCACTGAAACCAACACTCCTGGGAAGTCTTTAGACATTCAATCTTAATGAGATAGAGTGTGGCTGTCTGCTCCATTTACAGTTAGGTATGATATCATTCAGCAGCCGGTGTGTGACATGCTCCCAGGGCCCTCAGGACATGACTTCCTTTGGAAGGGTGAGGATTCTTGTTGGGGGCAGTAGACTTTTGCCTTTCTGATGTTGGTGAAGCTCTTAGGCTTGAGAAAGTTGAGCTATTTCTCTTCAGTGACATGCTCAGATGTGGGCTAGTCACTGCTCTTGTGAGCGGAGCTATTCTTTCAAGATTGGCCTCCTTGCCCCTCAAGTCAGAGAACAGTCATGTCAATGATGTCAGTGTGCTTGTTCTTGTGAACAGAATTTTATTGGAAGGCTGCTGTCCTCACAAAGGGGCCTTTATCTAAAACAGATCATACAGTAGGACACAAATTAAATCTTAACTACCATGGGAAAACTGAAATAGTTTCTTATATTCTAGCTGATCACTAGAATAATACTAAAAATCGACAGCCAGAGAAACTGCAGAACATATACAAACTCATACAGATCAAACAATGTGCTATTGAATGATGAATTGAAATCAAGAAGGATATTTTAAAAACTTCCTAAAAAAGAAAACAACATTCTGAAACATTTGCAATACAGAGAAACCAGTGGCAAAAAGTAAAGCTACATCTTCCTACACTACAATATCAGAGAAATCTCAAGTTGAGCACAATTTAATGGTGTATCTTCAGGACTCTGTAAACAAGCCAAAACCCAAATCAGTAGACATAAAGACAGAATAATGATCAAGGCAGAAATCAATGAAATAGAAATAGACATACAATACAAAGAATCAATAAAACAAAGGAAGACTTGCTTTTTTGGAAAGAAAAACAAGAATATAAACCCTTAGCCAAACTACAGGAAAGAAAGACAAAACGGGGGACACTGGAGCTGGGGTGATGACTCTGTGGATACAGCACTTACTGTGCACATATAAAGACCTGGATTTGAACCCTCAGCATCCATGTAAAAATCCAGGCACGGCTGCATGTATCTATAAGCCCAACATTGCGGGATAGAGATGATCAGACCCTGAGATTTCACTGGACAGACAACCTTGATAAACCAGCAAGCTTCTGGTTCAGTGAGAGAGCCTATCTTGGGGAAATAATGTGGAGAGTGCTGGAGTGAGACACTCATCCTCCTCCGCCAGCCCCCACATATTCATGCACATACTTTGTGTGCCCCGACCACACGTACAAAGGGAAACACTACAATGGATAGCAGTGAAATTCAGAAAAAACCACCAGGATGTACCTTAAAAACTTATACCCACTATAGTAAAAAAGGTTAAAAAAATTGAATTTACATACAATTTACCAAAATTACAATAAACAATTTAAACAGATTACTAACAACAAATGAGACTGAAACAATAGTTTTTTTTTTTTTTTAAAATCTACCAACTGAAAACATTCCAGGACAAGACAGATTCACTGCTGAATGCCACCAGGACTTTAAAAACAAACAAATCCCAAACTATTTCACACACATAAAAATGGACCAATGTTGAAAATTCTTTTTATGAAGTCAGTATTACCCTGATACCCAAATGTAGTGTGAGGTTTCTAGCCCCGCCTTACTGGCTTTGCTCTGAAGTTCTGACCCAGAGACCTTCAGTCCTGCAGTTCTAAAGTCCCACAGTCCCACGGAATCATACAGACGCTTACATTAATTTTATGCTGACTGACATAGGGCCCAGGTATATAGCTTGCTAACTCCTTTACTTAACTCAACCCATGATTCTTATCTTGTTCAGCCATGTGGCTCGGTACCTTTTCTCAGCAGTATTTCAGCTTCTTTCCTCTTCATCCCCTGGCATCTCTGCTCTGCTCTTTCTGTTCCCAGAGTTTTCCCAGTCTGGTAGCCATGCCCACACTTCCTGTCTGCCTTCAGCCAGTCAGCATTTTTATTAAACTAGTAGGTTGGACTATTGTCTACAATGTAACAACATAATCCCACTATATCCAAACCAGAAAAACATACAACAAATGAGAAAAACAATCCACCAATCTCCTTATGAGCAGAGATGTAAAAATTCTTAGTAAAATATTTATATATGAAATTTAAGAATGTGTCTAGAATATAATAAACTATGATCAAGTTGGCTTCATTCAGAAACTCAAGGATAGCTCACCGTACACAAATCCATGAATATGATATGCTACATAAGAGGGCTCTAGGACAAAAATTACATGATCATCTCAACAAATTTAAAGAAGGCTTAAAAAATCTTTACTTTCCTGCTTTCTGTATCATGGGTGTTTTTTCTGCCTTGATGTCTACTTACAACTTGAGTGCCTGGTGTCTGTAGAGACCTGAAGAGGGCATCAGTCCCCTCCGATGGGAATTCTGAGCTGCTATTTGGGTGCTGGAAATTGAACCCGGGTCTTCTGGAAGAGCAACAAGTACTCTCTTAACCACTGAGCCACCTGTCTAGCCTCCTCAAAAACGTTTTTGAGAAAATTCATGTTGATATAATGATAAAAGCTCTGAACATGCAAGGAATAAAAGAAACTTATTCTAAAATATAAAGGCTACAAATGAGAAACCGCTGATCACTGTGATACTAAATGAGGAAGACAAACTATCTTTACTAAAATCAGGAAGGAGGCAAGGGTGAGCCTCACTCTTTTTCAGTGTAATGCTTCACATTTTATCTATAGCAATAACAGAAAAAGGGAAACAAAAGAAAACAAATAGAAAATAAGTCAAATTATCCCTACTTGCAGGTGATATGATTCTTTATATATGATCCTAAATCTCTACTAGACACTATTGGATCTGATATACATATTCAGCAAAATTTCAGGGTATAAAATAACATAAAAAATCACTCATTTTCCTATATATTTGGTAATAAACATGGCAAGAATTAAATCAAGGAAACAATTACAGTTACAATGACCCCCAAAGCAAAACAAAAGAAAAAAAACTATCTTGAGATAAACCCAACCAAGGAAGAAAAAGACAGCCACAATGAAAACTTGAAAACATTGAAGAACAAAATTAAAGCAGGCACTGGAAAGTGGAATGGCCTCCTATGCTCATAAATTGAAAAGACTTAAGAAGAAAATGGCTGTATTACCAAAATCAGTCTATAGATCCATTGTAATCTTGATCAAAGTTCCAATGCAACTCTTCACCAAAACAGGAAAAATATCTTGAACTTCATATGGAAACATAGAAGTCTCTGAATAGCCAAAGAAATTTTGAGCAAGAAAACTGGTGGAGATATTACCAGACTTGATTTCAAGTTATTCTACAGAGTCATAATACCAAAAATAGCATGGGACTGGCCCAAATCAGACATCTAGATCAATGGGATAAAATAAAAGACACAAATATAAATCCAAACAACTATAGCCACCTGATTTTTGACCAAGATCCCCAAAATAGAAATTTAAGAAAAGACAGCCTCTTTGATAAATGGTGCTGAGAAAGTCAAATGTTCACATGTAGATGAATGAAACCAGGTCTCCATGGTAGCCTGAAGTTTTTCCGTCCTGTCCAGGGCTGCAGGACAAAATCTCTTCTACCCTCTGCCCTGCAGCTACTTATAAAATAATTATTCAAAGGCTCATATTAATTACAAACTGTTTGACTCACGCTTATTACCAACTAGCTCTTACAACTTAATTCAACCTCATTCATATTAATCTATGTATTGCCACATGGCTTTACCTGCGTCTTATTACATCTTGCTTTCTGGGAGGCCGTCTGAAGGTCTCCCTGATTCTGCCTTCCTTGTCTTTATCTCTTCTTAAATTTCCCAGTTGCTTCTAAGCTGCCTTGCCATAGGTCAAAGCAATTTTTTTTAAATTAACAAATAGTACTAAAGCATATTCACAGAGTACAGAAAAACATTCAACATCACCCCATCTTTCACTCTGCACGAATCAACTCCAAATAGATCATTAACCTTGTAAGACCTAAAACTCTGAAATACTGCCAGGGGTGGAGGGTGGGGGGTGGGGGGGTTGGATGAACACTTAAGGATAGAGGAAGAGGGAGAGAAACTTTCTATACAGGATTCCAGTCACTCAGGAAGTGAGGCCAGCAATCAACAAATGGGACCTCATGAGATGGAAAAGCCTCTGTATAGTGGAGAAAACAATGAATCTAACAAAAGGACATTCTAAGGATGGAAGAAAAACCTTTGCTGGCTGTACATTTCACAGAGCATCATCATCTAGACTATACAAAGACCTAAAAAGACTCAAGTCCTCAAAAGAACAGAGACAAATTGCCAATAAACATAAAAAAAAAATCAACCTCACTAGTCATCAGACAAATGTAAAACTGCACTGAAATTCCATTTCACCCCAGTCAGGATGACAGTCATGAAGAAGACAATTAGCACGGCAGGGAAATGGCTCTGTGGTTCAGAGCTCTTCCTGCTCTTCCAGAGGACCCCAGTTCAGTTCCCAGCACTGGTATCGGGTGACACAACCATCTGTAACTCCAATTCTAGGGCATTGATGCCCTGTGCACTCTCATTCCCAGGCCTACACACTCTTAACCCACATCCACACACACACTTAAAAATAAAGCAAATGTTTAAAAAGTGTATGTCACAGGGGTGTGGGTGAGAAGGGACTCATTTTCATTAAGGGGCTGGTCACAGGGAGTTTAGTTATGTTCCAGTAAGTAAATGAGCAGCATGTATGGGCTTTTTTGTAAATGGGGAGATTATAAAAGTGGGCATGAATCTGAAAGGTCTGATAACTGTGTTTGATGGGGTGTAAGATGTAAAATCACAAAATAATAAATAAAATGTGTGTGTGTGTGTACGTTCAGTGTGAAGCTCCATTGTTCCAGACTGCCTGTTAGGGCATTGGAGAGCGTCACTAAGATGAATAAACATTGGGACTGGTTAAGTTCACTACTTGTATAGTATAAGTATTTTATATTACAAGGTCTTTGTAATAAAGTTATAATAGATTTTTTAGGAAAAAGAAAACAATAAAGACTGGTAAGTGTGGACAAAAGGGAACTCATATATTACTGGGAGGAGTGTAAACTAACTGAACTTGGAAATATTTAAGATGTTTTCTAAAAGAAAACTAAAATTAGGTGTACCCTGTGAGTCAGCCATAACTCTAAGTCAACATGTCACAGTTGACTCAGTGATATTTATTGCAGTACTGTCCAGCACCTAAGTTCTAAAACCAATCTTTGTGTCCTCAAACAAAGGATAAAGAAAATGTGGTGTGTATATACAATAAAATTTTTAAATAATAAAGCAAAGTGGTTTGCATAAAAAATAGATGCAACTGGAGATAATCATACAAAGTGAAGCATCTGAAAAAAGACAAATACCTTGATTTTCCTTATTTGTGGTTACTGGATGCTTTAGTTTGATTTCTGGCTGCTGTAAGAAAAACTAAGCAAAAGCAGCTTGGAAGAGGAAAGAGTTTGTTTTATCTTCTAGGTTAATAATCCATCATCAAGAAAAGCCAAGACAGAAACTCAAGGCAGGAGCTTGAAGCAGAAACCATGAGAATGCTGCTTATTGGCTTGCTCCCAGGCTCATATTTAGCCAAGGCCCATCTGCCTAGGGGCTGTATGCCCACAGTAGTGAGTTGGGCTCTCCTACATCAATTAGCAATCAAAAATAAATGTGCTCACAGGCTAATCTGACAGAGACAATTCTTCAGTTGACTCAATGTGTCAAGCTGATAACCAAGATTAGCTATCACGCTGGATTTTATGTAGATAAACAAAATGATGTATACACACACACACACACACACACACACACACACGACATAAAAATGGAAGTATAATTGTCAGGAAAATGTGACTAAGGGGAGAAAGAAGAGATATGCTCAAAGCACAATATATATTTGTGTGAAAATGCCCTTATCCAACACAGTATTGTGAATAATGAATATTGCCATGAAAAGTGTACAAAATAATAAGCTATAATCATGTGAGGAGGTGGGAGGTGGATTGTCTCAAGTGCAAGATATATAGCTCTGCCTATCAGGAATTTGTTATATATATATATATATATATATATATATATATATATATATACATATATATATGTAATACACACACACATACACGCACATACAAATAAAGCTAGAGGCATTGTTTTGAATTTTCAAGGCTAGGAAAGTATCTTATTAGTGAAGTCTTTTACTAAATGAATAGTTGTCTGTCTAGACAGGGGCTTTGCTAATGAGAAGCCTGTGTTTCCTAGACATTAGGTTGATGATTTGTGGGCAGGTAGGAGAATGTTCATTCTGAGTTGCTCTCTTTGTTACTCTTACTTTTTGAAGAGAAATGCCTCTCTGAGGGAAGATTCTTTGACTTGCTACTGACTTGGCTATTTCTGGCAGAGGAAGGAGTCAGAAACCACAGTGAAGTGAGGGAATGGGGATTGGGTTCCCATAGTGTGGTATAGATGAGATTCCCATTTGTACTGTTGACTGACATAGTTTTACAAAGCATGTTTATGAATTTTTCACTGAGGAGCAGCTGCAGAGTCACACCAGAAACCACAGGGCTCCTGAGGGGAGGGGTTAGCAAACTACCCCCATGGATGAAGGTCACCATCCACCTCTTCCCAGATAGACATAGCCCTTGTCTTTGCCTTTCAGTGAATGGAGCTGCCATAGCTGGAGTTGTCCAGCCTGGAGGGATCACCCTTTCATTTCCTGTCTAGGTAAATGAAGAACTGCAGAGGACCAGATACCTCTTCAGGGTGTCTGAGCTTCAAATCATTCCTGTCTCTATAAACTATTCTTGGCCTTTTCTATGTTAACTCTGATGGGAGACTGTCCTTTTTGCATTAACCATGCTGTGCCCCAGCATGGGCAAGCAGAATGCATACTACCTCCAAGACTGACCTTCTGCTAGAAGCAGTTTGGGGCTGTCAGAAGGGCTGTTCCAACTGCTTCCCTGGACCCTATCACCACCTCATTACAGGGTTGTAGGAACAGCTGATGCTTGGTTGACTGATGTTTAATGAATTGGCAGAGAGTTTACAGAGTCGTATTGATTTTAAAGAGTGAAGGCATGCATGCATGCCTTGTCCTATCACTCATTTCTTTAACCTTGTCTGAGAATGCCCAGAAGTGTCTGATGGACAGGCCAGGGGAACCTGGGTGATCAGCCCCCTGATTCTATCATCAGAACCCACTAGAAATGAATCCTTCAGGGGAAGAACTGATCTTGTTTTGAGGAACCCATTTTGTTGTTTTAAGGAGTATAGGTACTGAATCTCCTGTGACTGGAGTTATTTTCCTCATGGAACTTTTCAGTACTTGGGCAGTAGGTCAGAAGGAACATGCCATTGCTAACTGTCTGGTCCATTCTCTTCTGTGGAACGTAGGGCACAAGACTGGACCAAGGCAAACTTGGATTGCCATTTCTGCATTGCCTTTAAACAGCTGGGTCACCAATCTGGACTTCATGTTCTCCTGTAAAATGTGACACATTAGTTTCCAAAGGCTGCCATGACCAAGACCACAGACAGTGTGGCTTAAACAATGGAGCTTAGATTAACCACGTGCTAGTGTTCTGGAAACTGAATCAAGAGTGTGTCTGTTTCTTAATCTACGGTTCTTATACAGACATAAATAATGCATTCATCATATCCCAATATAATCTCATTTCCCCTAATTATCTGTGGAAAGGCTCTGCCCCTCAGTACAGTCATGCCCTGGGATCCTGAGGGTTGAGACTTCAAAATGTTCATTAAAGAGAGTGCCATAGTTCAACTGTTGTGGAGGTGAGGTAATGGGTTCAATATGTGGTTTTGTACTAATGCTCTGGTTATTAATGTCCATGTCCTTAGAAGGCCCCAGAAGCTGGTGTGACAAGAGTGCATGCTCTGAGATAATCCCCAAACTGCAGGACTGCTGGTAATAGGACAGAGGCAGTCCCAGCAGCACAGGGTGGCTGGTCACTGTACAGGGCTCCCACAGAGGACAAAGGCAAATGCTTGGCTCCCGACTCTCTTCTGCCAGAACTGCTGAGCTTCTCTTCAGCATCTGCCTCAGCATCCACATGGATCTGATGGTCTCTGTGGTCCTCTCCTGTTGTGCAACAAGCCCACCAGAGACCACAGCATGGACACTCTTAAAGCCAGAGAGAAACTCTATTGCTGCATGAGGAATTTGCCCAAATCATGTTGTCCTGAGCCTTACAGCTCTTATCTTTCATGCACAAAACCACATCCTGGTTGTCACACTTCAGTTAGTCAGAAACAGAACTACAAAGCAAAAAAAAAAAAAAAAAAAAAAAAAAAAAAAAAAAAAAAAAAAAAAAAAAAAAAAAAAAAAAAAAAAAAAAAAAAAAAAAAAAAAAAAAAAAAAAAAAAAAAAAAAATCAAGGTTAGTACATGTAGGGACCTTCCTGGAACTAGGGACTAGGTTGTTGACAGATTAGGTCTTTGTTCCCATCTTGGCAGATGTTGGGGCCCACGTGCTGGGTTTTAAGATTAGGATGCTGCTTCTAACATGGCAGCAGTTGTGCTAAGGTCTAGGGTCCTGATACATTCCTGCTGCCACATTCTCTGGCAGTATCATCCAATCATGGAATTCCACTTACGTCTGAGATTAATAACCGATCAGAGCAAAACTCATTTGGTTTGTGATGGAAAGGGAAATACAAATCGGGAAGTGTTTTACAAACCTTGTTGGGTCTGAGGCCGATCTTGTCGTGCTCAGGTGGTGCTCCCTGAGTGCTCACAATGCTCACTGTACTCTGTCATCTTCCACTCCAAATAATGGTCCTGAAAATGAAGTGGGAACATGACATAGGGCAGCGGCTGCCACTCTGTGATGCCGGTGGAGAGACTGAGGCAAATAACTGTACCTTAGCTGAGTCTCCGGGCTGGCTGGGGGCGAGGCAGAATAGATCTAGCAGTGTTTTTTAGAGTCCAGAGCTCAGCCCAGTGCAGGTGTTTCTGCCAATTGGGGAACAGGTTGTTGTGATAGTGGTGAGGTCATGTTCTAGTTACTTGTCTCCTGCTGTGACAAACACTTGTCAACACCACTTAAGGAAGGGTTTCTTTTGATCAGTTTGCACTCTGGCACGGAAGCCACGGTAGAGGGAGCGTGAGGCAGCTGGTCGCATTGCACTTGCAGTCAGAAAGTAGAGAGATGAATGCTTCTGCTCAGCCCACATTCTTCTTTGGATTCGGTGCAGGACCCAGCACATGGAATGCACTACCTGTGATGTGAACACTGATTGACACCTTGTCAGGATCTAGACTCACCTAGGAGACAAATCCCTGGCCATGTCTGTGAGAGGCTCTAGATGCACTGAAGTGGGAAGATAATGCCCTAAATGTGGAAGACAAATGGCTGATGGACTAGGTATCTCTTCAGCCTGTCTGGCTAAACCTAGCTTGTCTCATTTCTTGCCCCTGTGGAATCAAGCTAGAGAATGCTGTCAGGGGCCAGAGGCCTGGAACTTATTGGGCAGCTTGAATGTGGAATGTCCTCCTACTTGGCCACCAGCTAGTAGTGCCATTTGGAAGAACATGTGGGACCTTTAGCAGATGGGCCTAGGTGGGAGTGGATCACTGGCGGAGTTATGGCCTACTGTGTTCCTAGCCCATTTAGCATCTATTTGATACTTGTGTTGTGACCAGGTGCCTTTCCAGCCTAGCCCTGAGGTTTGGACCCTCTCACAGCCCCACTGCTACTTTGCCTCTGATAATCACACAAAGGCTTATGTTAATTTCATGCTAATTGACTTATGGTTCAGACATATTGCTAGCTAGCTCTTTCACCTTATCTCAATCTATTTCCATTAATCTGTTTAGTCATGTGGCTTTGCTCAGAGAAGCATGGTTATCTTCTTTCCTCTGCATCTGCTGGCATCTCTTCTTGCATCTGTGCTTTGCTCTTCCTGTTCCCAGAGTTTCCTTAGTCTGGTAGCCCTGCCCACACTTCCTGTCTGCCTTCTGGCCAGTCAGCTTTTTATTAAAGCAGTAGGAGGGACATAGTCCCACCACCCCTTATATTCCTGCCTGCAGAGCTGGTCCTGTCCCTGCCATCATGCCCTCTCTGCCACAACAGACTGCATCGCCTGAGCCATAAGCCTCTCTTTTATGTCCTAGATATATTGTCACAGTGACAAGAACAGCAACATAAGAGTCTCAAAGCAAAGATGAGCCAGTCATGGCACAACAAAGTTACTCCTTTGATAGCTATTTTTCTCCAGTTCTTCTGAAGGTAACAAGAAAGTCTGCACTAGTTGTGAATTCCCCTCCATCCCTGGGTGATTGCAGTTTGATGAAAGATCACCGTTACCCTGGAGCCCAGGGCCAGTGGTACCTGGCTGGACTTGAATAATTCTCTTTTGCTTCTACTATAATTGGTTCACTTTGATTTGTGGTGAGTGATACTGTTTCTGGTGTTTGGTAGACTGCTACTAAGTGTCTTTATAAAATGTTCAAAAGGGGAAAGTGAGTAATTTAGAGGTATTTAGTAACTAATAGCACAAAAAGTGTGGAGACATCATCAAATGAGGTAGGTAGTGAGGTAGACTGATTTTTAAACTGCCAAGCTGGAGGAGAGGTTGCCTCTCCTCCAGACCGTGAAAACAGTGCTCAAAGACCCAGCTTGCTCAACCAGCTGGATTTGCAGCTTGGCCAGGCCCTCAGCACTGGCTGTAGGCACACCGGAGAACAGGAATTTGATTTGGTTTTGTGTGGGGTTTTGGTCAAGGATATTGCTTTAGTTACCCTTCTCTCTCACTGATGTGACAAAATACCCGAAGGCCAAAAGGAAGGGTTGGTTTTGTCTCAAGGTTTAAGCTGGAGTTTAATTCTCCGTGATGGGTGATGGGACTGACTGGCCGAAGCATGGTGAGCATGGCTATGGCAGGCCTGGCCCTTGTCCCCATTCCCTATGTCTTACTAAAAACCATTAGATCACATCCCTAAAGCTAGATACCGAGGGCTGTTCCCTTATTTGGCCACTTCCTCCCCCTGAGGCTGACTAGGAAGGTCTAGCTATGAAAATATTAAAGTCCTGTGATCAAAGCCCCCTTTGCCTACCCTAATGAACATACCCAATTAAAATTAGGCACCTTATCTTAACATGGGGGGTCCCATTCCCTTTATAAACCACCATTTGTCTATGTGCCACTCTGTTCCTCTCTATCCAGAGACGGTTTTGTCCTGATCCCCGCCCCCCCCCGTGGGGGGCAAATGCCCCTCGCCCCTCTCCCTTGCCCCATTTCTCCCCCCCTTCTCCACCTCCTGTCTTTGTCTCTTATTCCCTGCCCTCTGTCCTCTGGAGCAAATACATCTTCAAACTTGGTCTTGAGGATCCGAGCTGATACTTTCCTTTGCAGTGGTGGAAACCATGGCAACAGGAGCTTGAAGCAGCTGGCACATTGCATCCACAGTCAGGATGCTGAGACGGATAAATGCTGATGCTAGGTGGTGCACACACACACACACACACACATACACACATATACACACACATACACACACACACACACACACACACACACACAGGGTTGTGGTGGGGAATGGGGAGGTGACACTGGCCTGGAACTCACTGTGTGGTTTAGAATTGAACTCAACATAGCAGACCTTCTCTCTTCACCTCCTGAGTGCTGAAATATAGGAATGTGTCACTAAGCTCAGCTTTAATATTTTTGAAATATCTCAAATTCTGCAGGGCAAAAAGCAAAAGGTAAATGAATAAGTAAGTAAGTAAGTAAATAAATAAATAGATTCTGTTGTGCCAAGCCATAGGGCTTTGCTTTGGGAGAATTATCTAGAAAAAGAGAAGTGCAAATTGGAATACTCAGCACAAGGCTGGAGTCTGGGGGTGGGGATTTGGTAGCATGGCTCTTGCTGGTGGAACCTGGGTCAATTTTGTGGCATCTATAAGACACTCCTCACACCTCCTAATCCAAGGGCACATGATCTGATCCAGAGTGGACTTTCTCACAGTGCCAGTTGTGGATTTTGCCTTACTAAACTTGAACTCTGAAAATCTCTGTCCATGAACCAAGGTGGTGAGCCTGCAGCTCCAGTCAGCAGCTTGCTTGCGCGGGAGGTGATTGTTGTGTGGATGGGGCGTGAGCCTGGCTCCTCTTTAAAGAGCTCTAAAGCTGGTCAGTGGTCCTGTGCACAGATCAGCATCTTTGGACTTACACACAGAGTGTGTGGGTTCATTCCCATCGTCTATCTGGGAACCCTGGTCAAGTCTGCTGTAAGTGGGGACAAGCATCTAGACTTGCCATCTTTCAGCTACTTTCCCTGGCAGCCGCCATATCCTGCCACTTAGCGAGATGGCTGCTCAGACATGGCGGCGCCTCTCCTGCAGCACTGTTCTTTTCTTTTGCAGTGTGCCTAAATCATCTTTTACTTTTGTGCTTTTAGCATGGGTCAGAGACCTGTCACTTCTCCACTCTCTCATCTTCTACCATTTCTTAGGATGCTTTGAATTTTTTTCCTTCCTTGAAAACACAGGAGGAAACAAACAAACAAAAATAACAAGGCATTGATTAAGAAATGAATCACTTCTGTTTCAGAAGCCCATTACGTTTAATCCTGTGATCCACTGATCACGTTATAATTTTCTCAACAGGAAACACCTGTATGGATTATTTCACTATAACCCCATGATGATTGGACTGGAATCTCTCCCAGACCCCATGGACACATGGGAAATTATAGAGACCATTGGCAAAGGCACATATGGCAAGGTCTACAAGGTAGCCCATAAGAGAGATGGGAGGCTGGCAGCTGTGAAGATCCTGGACCCCATCAGTGTAAGTAATGGAGGGATATGTAACCACTGTCTGGTGTTTTGGTCACATTGGGTTTGTGATTTCTCTTCCTGATTTTAGGGGAAATTTTCATGAATAGTCAGGAAATCTCAAAATGAATCCTGGTTTGTCAGTGCCAGTGAAGGAAAAGACCTACTTGGCTTGGGGTTTAAATTTTCCTGGACCTGCTGGGTGTGATATAATAATGCCTATAATCCTAGCACATGGCAGGGTCAGGGATGTAGGGAGTGGAGAGAGATGGGCTGGGGACTGAGGGGGCACAGAGGCAGGCAGAGAGGCCAGCCTGGTATATAAAGCAGATTTCAGGTCAGCTGGGGAATACATAGCGACACCCTGTCTCAAAACAAAAACAAACTAACAAAACAAAACTAAAAACAAAGCTTCCATGGGTTTTGGTTTCTTGTGCATCTTATTGCTATTTTGGCTTTAGTGTCTTGGGCTGTTAAAAATTATTCTTTTGAGAAAAATGCTGTATCTCACCCCTTGTTCTTTCTGTAACAAAATGAATCAGTCTCATGACCGTCAATCATCTGAGGTGACATTTTCTTTCAAAGTGCTGAGGTCACCACGCTCTGCGCTGGTCTGCACAGTGAAGCTGTACTTGTGTGGGGCCCTTCAATCTTTAAACATTTAGACAGTTTTAGTAAAAAGATAGTTATAATAATACAGTTAAGGAAAAAAGATTATAAAGAAATGTTATAATAACCAAAAGGTTGGAATTGGAATCAGTATAGCTACTCTTGGGTATTTTTAATATCTGACAATGATAACTTTAAGATATAGTAGCATCAGCATGGGATGCACAGTGAGTTTGAATTCATCGTAGGCTACATAGTGAGATCATGTTTCAAAAAAGCTCAAACCCATAATCAACATGCTCCACTGGTTGATGACTTGAGCACAGTGTCCTTTCTGCCTGGCTCCTTACAGCCCAGTCTAATCAAGCTTGTGTTTTTCTAACCCCTTTAGGATATGGATGAGGAGATCGAGGCTGAGTACAAGATTCTACAGTTTCTTCCTAATCATCCCAATGTTGTGAAGTTTTATGGGATGTTTTACAAAGTGGATCGTTTTGTGGGAGGGCAGCTGTGGCTGGTCCTGGAGGTAAGTCTCTTGTTGTATAACCATCAAGTGGAAGAGAGTGCTGAATGCAGGTTGGTGGTGGGGGCAAGTGGGTGTTGACCAGTGTGTTTGCAGCTGTACATTGGAGGAACAGATCCCTCCTGTGCACCAGATACCTGGACAGATGGTAGCACTGTGGCACGAATAGCAAGGTGTGCGAATGAGCTTTCTTCTTTTTTTGATTCAAAAAAACGTAACCCCATTTTCTTCTAATTTAATTCCTAGATTCCAGAGTGAATCTAGGAATCCAGTTGAAAAATGTTAGTGTGCTGTATAAACTGGAAACACTTTATATATTTCATGTTCTAACTTAGTATAGCCCCGTTTTGAACTCTGCCCACTATGCAGTTGGCCTGTACTTCTATCTGCCTGTTCATGTTCATAGGCGCCTGAAAACTGAGTCTGAGAGTTGTCTGTGGAAGGTTTGTTAGAGTCCTGTAAAAGATTATCTGAGAGAGAGGGAGGAAGTAAAGAAGGATGGGACAAGGAGATGTTAAACAGCAGTGAGATAGTAATCATAGCCTTAGCTAACTCTCTAGGGAAATGGACAGCCAGGAGCCTGTGCACAGTTGTCTTCAATTGTACCTCTGCCCTCCAAGAGGGGTGACCCCAGGAAGGCAGTCTTCTGAAGTCAGGGACAATCCTTGTGAAAAGTGCCAGGGAGGAGGGGACAGTAGACATCCCCAGGAACATCAGTGTGCAGGGGGACCTAAAGAGAACATGGTGTGCACACAATTGTCCCTTCTTCTCCCTGTATAAATGGGAATGACTGTCGTCAGGTGCAGAAGACTGAATCCCCTAAGTCATACTCTCAGGAGACTGGAGAGAACAAGGGTGGCAGGACAGGTCATTTCCTTCATCCTCACAGGACCACCCTGATTGTCTTGGACCCAGACCCTCTAAACTAGCTCATACCTCCCTGCCTGTGGTCATCAGAAGGACACAGGAGCATGAAGACACACATAGACACCTTGAAGAATCCCAAGAGCCAGTCCTTTTACTGACTGGTGCCTCTTGACCCAGTCCTCTTGGATCTGAGAAAGTCCAAGAATGGGACAAGATGTACTGGTTGCCATAGCAACCATGGATAGAGAATTCATTATTATATCCAAGTGTGACAATCTGCAGGAAGCGAGTCTCTCAATATTTCTATCATACCAGCTGCCTCCCTCACAATCTAGCAATGCAAGGGGTTTTGAATTTTCTGAACCATCTTTGAGACGTTAGTTGGTATATTAAATCATAAGTATATTCTCCCATCATCTTTTGGGTTTCATTAACTACTTACCCTCCCCTCACACCTGGAGAAGATTAGGGTTTTATCTTGCCACAAAGCTGTGTCAATGATGCTTCATACAGGAATGGCATTGTTTCCTGAGTCTCTGTATTCTTCAGCTCTTTAAGAGCTCCGTCCCTCACAGTAACTTCATTGTGGAAATATAGTGACCAAGAAATGTCTCTTTTTACTCATTCCTTTCTCTGTACATCCCACCCCACTACAAATATCTCTGTGTCCAGACAAAAAGAACTGAAGCCTTTACGACTTCTTCAAAGCTTATCAAGGGTCTACTCCTTGTGCTTCTGGGCAAACAGGAGGCTGTTCATGCCAATGTTCTTCCTGAGGAGGTGAAATGGTAGACACAGGGCCTCAGGTGCACCTAGGGCATCCAGGGATGCTGTGAATAATAAGGAGGAGGCAGGCTGGGACCTAAACCATGTACTGATGCTCCTCAGCCAAATATCCTCTTGTTTCTAGGGCATCCAGGGATGCTGTGAATAATAAGGAGGAGGCAGGCTGGGACCTAAACCATGTACTGATGCTCCTTAGCCAAATATCCTCTTGTTTCTAGGGCATCCAGGGATGCTGTGAATAATAAGGAGGAGGCAGGCTGGGACCTAAACCATGTACTGATGCTCCTCAGCCAAATATCCTCTTGTTTTTTTCCCATTGACCAGAGGCAGGTAACAAGGCCACTCAGAGACACTGAGGGACTTATCCCTCGGCGTGCATTATTATTTTGCTGGTGGTTATTTTTTTTTGTCAAAACAAGTGGCATTGCATGCTACCTTCTGTGTTCTAGCAGGGCTGTCTGTAGAAGGCTATTGGATGACTGATATCTCTAGTGCCTCTACAAGTCTCAGAAACGTAAGGATCGATAGATTTCTGACAGTGGTGGAAATCTCTGTTTTCTTTAGTTTCCGTCTGTTGGTATTCCACTGATGCTGAGGGCCAGAGAGAAGAACACCATGACCATGTCACAGGCTTCAACTATGTGTGTCACTCAGCTTCTCTTTATTGTAACAAAATGTCCGAGATAAACCAATTTAAAAAAGGAAAGCCTTATTAGAGCGGTTTCTATCCTCTGGCTTTTGGGCCCTTGAAGAATTAGTACATCATAATGGCCACAAACTGAAGAAGAAATAGTTTACCTCATGGTGTCTTAGAAGCAAATCAGGGAGGAAAAAAAAAAAGAGGCCAGCATCCTGACATCCCCATCAAAGGCAGAGCTCCAATGACTTAACTTTCTCCCACCCAGCCTTACACACTAAAAGTGCCCCTGCCTCCCAGTAGTACCCTTTAGTACATGATCTTTGGGGACACTGACTGGGATGGCGATGCTCTTGCCCAATCACAGAGCTGGATGACAGCAGGACACAGTGTGCCCCCATGATTCTGCTCCACCAGTGGGTTTTAAGTCTGCTTTGGGAGACTTACAATAAAATTATGATGCATTTAGAATTGTTTCCCTCATCCATTACACTGAGAATAAGTGTCTATTGCCTTTGCTCTTCGCCTACGGGATGTGATAAGGGGCCAGGAAGCAGCTATTTCATGGTATAATTTTAGAGGGTAGAAAAAGGTTATTAATAAGCTCCTCAAATCACCACAACTCTGAAAACAAAAGCAAATAAAAATGTCATCTCTGCAATTCATTACCGATTTGTTAATTGAAAGCAAACAAAACTCGCTTCTTGGTAGATACCTTCTGCACTAGGAGAGCATGCAGGGGATGATGTGTTAGACAGTGTGCATTTGTTCTAAGCAAGTATTAAATTTTAAAAATCCATGTCTCATTTTCTCTTACCCTAATAAGATGTAATACTAAATTAGACTCTGAGACCAGCCCAGTACTCGGAAATGGTATCTAATATGTACTAAGACACACTTTCCTTTTCTCCTTTGAGAACAGAAACTTTGACAGATAGAAAGTAATCATTTCAGCATGAATCAAATGCTTAACTTCTGGAAAATAGTCTAGAGTGCCATGAAAAAGCAATAAAGAAAAAAAATCAAAGCCAAAGAAAGCAAGAACTTTGATTTTAAATTAAGTAAAATAATTGGCTTTAATAACAATCTTTTCCCCTACCCTGCTAGAGATCAACATGTAAATTCAGAGCCAGAGCAATGGAGAGGAGGGGAGAAGGAAGGCGGGCAGGCTGGGGGAGCACATACTCTATTGAGCTCTTGCTTTTACTCAGGCCTAGAAGTCCAATCTAGTCCCAAATGTCACTGAAAGTATTAAACAGCATGCTGTTTCCACCCACTGACATTGCAGCATGAATTAAATCTGTCATGCTGAGGATAGGGGTTCGGGCAGGATGCTGATGGAGGAGAAGGATTGATAGGATGGCATTGGCCCTAAATACTGAGTGCTGTAGCTGCTCTGGAGAGTCTAGAGTGCAATGATGGAATGTTTCAGTCCGAAGGACAGCAAACTTCTGACAGGAGAAGGGAAGAGCTTTGAAAGGCCGAGCGGCACCTACAGGTTAACGCTATCTGTGTTCAGCACAAGAGAATTAAGAAACAGCTGGTAAGAATGATTGAGCCACCCACCCCCACACTCGCATACCCATGAGGAGATGAGAGTGAACATCTCCCTGTTGGCAATGGAGCTTCTGGGTCCCAAGGGACGTGGTTTTCATTTGTGTAGTTGCAAGTTGGAGACTCAATCTAGTATTCAGATTATCTGTCCCAACTCAAGTGGAAAGCTTGGCAGGACTACTGAGATGCAGACATGATGCTTCCTACAGCATCTCCTCAAGTAATTTTGACTCTGTTTTTATGCTCTTTGTAGACCCTCATAACCTGGAAAGACCTTGACGGTCTACTGATCACAAGGCACTGAAAACAATTCTTCTTAACTCTGCCACCTCACTGAGTCAAATCAACACACTGGTATAGGAGAGACTTGTCAGCTGGAGCTGAGGCTAGGACAGAGGTCTGGTGACTGTGTTGCCTAGGCTGCTCCTTAATAGCATGGAGGAAAGTTGATGGCTTACTGAGCAAGGAATATTTTATTGCTTGAAGTTAGGATTGTCCTGATGAATGCACACACTGTGATTGAGCCAATATTCCGTGATGTTTTGGAAATGAGACGTGGAATGTAAATTCTTTCTTCTATTTTTTCTTAGTTGGGAGTGAAATGCTCATTAAATTCTAGGTGCATCCAGCTGCCTCATTTCCTGAATGCTGAGGGCATAGGGAGGGACTGTGGAGTGGAGGCACGCCTCTGCATTTGAATCTGATGGCTGGCAGAGAGGGCTAACCCTCTGGGCTGGGGCAGGAGACTTGTGTGTCTTTTGATAACTCCAAGAAGATTATTTTACTTGATGTATTTGGATATACTTTCTTGTTTTGCTTTTTTTTTTTTTTAAGGCTCAGTCCATTTCACTCTAGACAATTGTTGGTGTATAACTTCTCTCTCTTTTTATATCCAAGTTACTTCAGTCTTTTTCTGTCACCCATAGGCTGCCCTTTTAAAACCTTGCTAGGGTGCTTAGCAACTTCACAGGGCAGCTTTCTTTAATATATCCTGAGTAGTTTAATTATATTTCCGTGAATTCTGGAGAGGCAGACAGCTCTTAACTCTGACATTTACTGAACAAAAGGCCCTGGCCTAGTAAGACTCTTTGTGGTTTTGATTAGTTTTTCTAAATGCACAGCTGAATTTTGATCCTGCTGACAAATAGCTACTTTTAATACCCTCCTAAGTTCTGAAGTGATGAAGAAAGGTTCCAAATTTGCTCCCTAAGTAGAACATGTTGAACAGGTCCTTGTCACACAGTTGGTCATACTCAGAAAAAGGCAACCAAGAGTCTGCAGGGGAATGTCCAGCATTACATTAGCTTGGGTCAATACCCAGCATTTAAATATCCTCTTGGTAGGATCTCACCATCCTCCTTCACTAGGAGAAAGCATATGCCCTGCCCCACCCCACCGAGATGGGAGCCCAGCTAGGGAATAGCCCTGATGGAGCTGCTTCATGCTTGTGTCCAGAGGAGCAGAGACTTTCCTTGGTACTTTCTTTCATCTCCATGTATCTATAGGCAGTGCCCTCACTTTTCACATTGAGGTTCTCGGAAACTCCCTCTGATTCTATTTTATAAGCACCTCTTGACTTAGGCCCTGTTTCCCTTGGCAATTATTGTTTATGTATGTGGTGTATACATGTGATCATGTCTTACCCCAAACCCATTTGTCTTTCAGACTCATGTCTGAAATGCTATCTCCTGTGGAAGAATTTCCCAACTGTCTTCTCTCATCCTTCCTCAACAGAGTTCTCCCTCCTTGATGGACACACCCTCCCTCTGTACTGCATACCCAGTTACTTCTGTGCCCATTTCTGGGCAAAGAGCACTGAGGCTGGAGACTGTGTTACCTCATGATTAAGCCATTAGGTGGTAAACTGTTTACTTGGCAATCACTGGGAGCAGAAAGGTGAACACTGAATCTTATTTGTCCTTTTAGGGTCCTGTGACACATGGCTAGAAACAATTGGAGCCCTCTGGGTGACAGTATCCATCACGGTGACAACACAAATGTCTGACATTGTTAACTTACAAAGAGAACATGCTGGCTCAGCTCAGAGGTTCCAGTTCATGGCTAGGGAGGCCTGTGGATCGGGGCCTCTGAATGAGAGCGCTGATGGCAATAGAACTCTGTGGAACACACTGCTCCTTTAATGGCCAGGACACATGTATGGGTGTGTGCCTCAATGACCTAAGACCTCCCACAATCCAAAAGGCCCATAGCATCTCCTAATAATGCCACCTTGGAGGGCTTTTTTTTTTTTTTTTTTTTTTAGTGGATAAGCTTTGGTGGACATTCAACATCTAAACTATAGGAAGATAGATAGAACTGAAAACCATCTGGGGCACGAGACCCAGTGGGGTTGAGTGGTCAGTTAAAGTTGATATTAGCAGACTGCCAACCTCAAGATTATATAGTGTCAAACCCAAAGGATCATCGTGATCTTCAAACACTTCATTGCTTTAGGGGGACCCTGCAACATAACTCCTGATAATAATTTTGTGCTAATTTTAAGGATTTTCTATTAGAATTTTATTCACATACTTATGAGCAACTTAGAGGCTAAAAGCATGAACATTTCATCCCAGGCTATTTGATTGTTGCTGTACAAGAAACTGCCAAATGTAAGCAGGGGTGGTGCCTATCAAACAGAAATATATGCTTGTCCTTTACATATGCTATGGTTTTTCATAAGTAGAGCTGAGTAAATCTTAATACATTGTTGTTTCTTTTAGTCTAGCTGCTGATCTGCCCTTCCTTATGTAAGAAAGCCAGTCCAGTCGAGCAAGGGAGCACCCTCACCCCCACTCACTAGTTTCCATATTTCAGATAAAGCACCCCAGGGAGCCCATGTCTCTAAAGATGGCTGCTTGCATCTGATGAGAACTGAGTTCCCTCCCCAGACAAGGGCAGGATGCATGTCCATCATGTTGCCTGCAATTCCAGAATGGTTACATGCTGAAACTGTTTCTAACAGTTACAGATGCCTTGATTTAAGGTGGTTTAGCAAACCTACACTGACTCTACAGTTAGTATCGTTCATCCCTGACAGCCCTGCTGGAGCTGGGAGAGTAAGGCTGTATCTGTTCCCTGTATTCATACTTTGGTGACATACACTGCATGATAAAGGACCATGTGCAGGTGAAATCTTAGGATGTTCTAAGTTCTAGATGAGAGAGGAAGGGAGAGAGGGAGAGAGAAATAGAGAGAGAGGCTCAAGTCTCTTCAAACCTCAAGTTGAACCAGAGAAAGCCAAGCATACGGCAGGCCTGCCAAATGCTGAAACCTTTAGAAGTCACAGGCTGAATCTCAGCCTGCAGTACCCGCAAGGGAGTCAGGAGGGGTTTGAAAACATTGGGATTTGTCATTTGTCTGGTATCAAGGGCATTCATCTTGCCTTTTCAGGTTTTTTCACCTCCCCAAAATGCACATTAAAAAAACAAAAACCAGACAGTAGTCACATAGAGTGAAAGGTAGCCAGTAAATTACCGTGGTTACAGATATGTTTCTCTTTGAGATTTTTAAGTAATAACTTGTGCTTTTATATTTGACTTGGCACTTAAAAAGTCAGCCTTTGGTATCAGCATGTTCGTTCATAAACTATTACTTTGAATAAAAACTACACATATACAAAGAGCCCGATTTGGTTATCTAATGGAAATTTGCAATCTAGTTGTTTTAGACTGGGAGTTTTGTGAACTGAAAATTAATCACGTTGTCAGTAATTAATAGATTTTTCTTCTAAACATTTGTCCTTTTTTTGTTGTTCTTTGGCTCCCTCTCTGTCCCCCCCCACCTCCTCCCCCAGCTGTGTAATGGGGGCTCTGTCACTGAGCTTGTCAAGGGCCTCCTGAGATGTGGCGAGCGGCTGGATGAAGCTATGATCTCTTACATTCTGTATGGAGCGCTTTTGGTAAGAACATCCACTGTGTAGAGGGGACAGTCTGTGCGCAGCTTGGCTCCTCATTGCACATTAACAATGGGAATGCAATCTGGGGATGGTATAACTTAATGTGGACTTTGATGAAACTGTTGAAATGGCTTGCTGACAGCTCCAATATCTCTCTCTCTCTCTCTCTCTCTCTCTCTCTCTCTCTCTCTCTCTCTCTCTCTCTCCCCTGCTGTGGTGCTGGTATACCGTGCAGGGCCTTCAGCATTTGCACCATCATCGAATCATCCACCGAGATGTGAAGGGAAATAACATTCTTCTGACCGCAGAAGGAGGAGTTAAGCTTGTTGACTTTGGTAATGACTGTGTCATTTGTTTTCTTGATGTGTGCAGTTTTAGCCGAAGGGGACAATTTATTGCAATCTCTGAAGACTGGTTCTCTGCCGCACCACAGGCCCAGGGACTTTCCAGGCAAACGGGCTGGAGAGTAGGGGGCTTTCCAGATGGATTGCCCTTGGAGATGTTCTTTGCTAATTATTTTTAGCTTTTAAAAATAGAAAATAAAAGTATTGCAAAAGGAAAACTGTACAGATAATGATATTTCAGTTTTGTTTGGTTTCATTTTTTCATGAAAGTTTCCCACCTCAGGGCAATTGTCTGTAATTTGCATTTTTCATCTCTCTTTTGCATATGAAAAGAAAAAGCAGTTTGGTTTTTAAAATGACTTTCTCTAGCCTTGGGCATACTTATTTGCAGTGCACAGAAGGTAAACCGGTCCTCTGGGCATGGAAGATGTGAAATTCTGACTATTGCCTCAACACGTGAGGCGTGTTGACCTGAAAACATTAACAAGAAATAGAGACAGTATCATCTGAGGCCAGAGAATATTGATTCTTCTCCAACATTCTGTTTTGATTGTCCTAAACCAACAAGGCATTTAGTTTTCCTCTGTTTTGGCATATGGAATGGCTTATTCTTCTAAGTTCAAGGTCAGCTACAAATAATGAGACCATTTAGGACACTTCAAAATGTTACCAGTATCACCATAATAAAAATAAGATGGTAGTTTTTGATATTCATTATTTTACCAGTAAGAAATAATTTGGTATAAGAATGTATCTGGAAATTATTTGTGTGGAAAAAGTTACTTAAGGATAAATGAGGTGGCTGGAGAGATGGTCAGTTATTAAGAACATCTGTTGCCCTCCAAACCTATCTGGAGGTTCACAGCTGTCTGTCTCCAGTTCCAGAGGACATGACACTTTCTTCTGGTCTACTCAGTCTCCTGCGTGCATGTACATACATATGGATAGGTAGACAAAACACTGACATGCATAAAATATAAATACATTTTTTAAAAAATGAAGCTGCTTTAGGTGTGTTGGTCTGTGTTTTAAGAGGCAAAGCAAGGGAAAGGGTAGAGGAAGTGTGCTGTCTGAGGCTGTGTTCCTCTAGCAACAGGAAGACCCGTAGAACTATAGTAATGTGCTGAAGTGCATTTTTCCACATGACCCTGAGGGCATTTAATACGCCAGAAGAAAGATAGCCTAGAAGAATGAGGATAGGATTTAAAACCAATTTATCCACATATCAGTTTTGCAAGCTTTGAGAGAAAACATGTTCTTAATCTTTCCAGTAAGAAATCCCTAAACATCCAGTTGCTCTAAAAGAAATTTTAGAAATTAAAACCAAAAAAGTGTAATTGTTTGTTTACTATATTGTTGTGGAGGACTCAGCAAAGTGGGGATCATCTGGGGCACTGTGACACAGTGTATAATCCCAGGAATGCTGAGGTGGGAGTCTGGCAGTCTGAGATCAGCCTGCACAACATTGCAGAGTCCTTGTCTCAAGTGTGGGGGCTGGGAGGTGGCAGCCCTTCCAGGCTCTTTAATACAGAGAATGCAAAGGGAGACTCCAGAATCATCCAGGACCCATAGGGTGTGTCCACTGATAAGCAGTAAACAGTAGACTTAGTTCTTGTCTTCAGTTGCCATAGTGCCAACATTCCTCATTTTCTTCAGGGCTATGTTGGACTTCTACTTAGTATGAAAAAATACATTTCATTAAAGGACATGACATGATTATTCTTATATTTGGTGTCAGAAGAACCTATATGTCAGGTTGATTGTTGCCATCATCCTAGTGTGAAGGTGGGAAACTGAGTCCTAGAGAGGAGGCAGTCATACCCTAGTAAAAGGCCTAATTGAACTAGAAGGTGAGTCTCTGGACTTTCAATCCAGTCTCCATTTGCTCCCACTTTATTTGATGGTCCAGAGAGAGGTCATCAGAGGACATTGGAATAATATTAAAATTCAGGTCTTCAACACTGAGCTTTAGATAATAATGCTGTCAATTTCTTTTTCCATTTGAGAAGAGTTGCTTTCTTGCCAAGTTTCTAGTCTTGTAGGCTAGATAAGGCCTGGAATCTTTTTATGTCTACACTGATGCTCTATTATAGATAATGCTTGCCAATCTTTCTCCTCCATAAAATGAAGCACTTACTAAAGAAATTGTCTGAAATAATTGGGAAACATAATAGGAAGATATTTTGGGTTGATCATGGTTGTTGATATTTTTCTTTATATTCCAAATTTTCAATTATATGGATAGGAATATTCATTAGGAAACACAGGTTCTGATGATTTAGATAGAATGATTAAAACTCCATTCATGGGTTGGCAAAGTACTGCTCATGGGACAAATATGCCCCACTTTCTATTTTTATGCAGCCCATGATCTAAGAATTATATGTATGTACATATACAGTTTGAGACCAGATCTTGTTATATTGCTCATATTGGCCTTAAACTTACTTCATAGCCCAGGCTGGATTTGAACTCTTGATAATTCTAGTTCAGCAGGTTCCCAAGTTCTGAGATTGCAGACATGTACTATCATGCTTGGTTTAATTTTTATGATTGCCCCAAACTCAAAAGAATAGGTTATGACATGTGAACACTGTACTCAATTCAGATTTTGGTATCCATAAATTTTTATTTAGGTTTGATCACACTTATACATTGCTGTGTTTTCTGTGGCTACTTTAGCCTATGGTGGCAGTTAATTGTGACAGGGACCATGACACCTAAAGTAGTTAATATCTAAACTTTTATAGAAAACACTGCCAACTTCTATCTAGCATCTTATTCTCGCTGCTGAATTCTGATACTCTTTTCCTGCAGGCGTCTCTGCTCAACTTACAAGTACACGCCTACGGAGAAACACATCAGTTGGGACCCCATTCTGGATGGCTCCTGAGGTAAGCAGGAACTCTCTGGTTCTTTGCACTTTTCAAGTGTCTTGGTGTTGCGTCTGTTTTTAAGGCAAGACTTACCCTCTCTACAATTTTCAGGAAGAAAATCCTTTATCCTTATAGAACTCTAAAATCCTGTGGGCGAGGGATGCTGATAAAACAGTCTTGAGAATCAGGATTATGTCACAGCCAGCTTATAGGGTGGCTTCATGCTAATAGGAAAAGGTGTTCCTCTGAAAGACGAAGTTTATACAAAGCTTGGCAAATCCATCTAGCTTTTGCCTACATCAGAAACAGCCACTTTTTAAGATAAATGTAGCTCACCATCCGTGGCTTGGTGGTGAGCCTCATTTCAGCTCCCAGGAGCCTATTGAGCTGCATGCCTTGTTCATTGGCTGTTTCTACCATGTACATAGCAACTTCTCTTGTGTACATTGTGAGCTTTCTGCAGTAGAACAGGATTTGGTCCTAATTTAGTACTGGCATCAGTACAGGGTGGGGCACACAGAAGGCAGGGAGCTTTCCAGCTGAGGGAGACAAGTGGGAGTCACCTGTTCGGTTTGCTGGTCAGGTCAACATTTCATTCACAGCACTCTGACCTTCACCTGAAAGAAGCTCTCCAGGAGAAAGCAAATGGATTCTTTAAATCAGAGGACATAGGCAGTCACAACCCCTACCCTACCCCAACAAATGGCTCTCTGCCTCCAGCCTGTCTGCTTGGTCAGTCTTCTGTATGGTAGCCCATATTGTCTCCTAAGACAGCAGGTAGGTCACATCGATCTCTGCCCAGTTTTCTTCAGTGTTCACTACCACATATGGCTTTTCATTTTATTTGAGTAATGAATAGATCCACCTTAAAAAAAAAAGAAAGAAAAAGCTTGCAGATTACAGTATTTGCTTGTTGTAAATATTTCTTAAATAGATTAAAATGTATGAGCCTAGATCTAAATGTTTTGTCATATATTTAGAGATCTGTAAAAAAAAAATATTTTAAAGTTACAGACCCACTAACTGTCAAATTAGCAGTTAAATGAAACAGATGCTAATGTTTTAGGTGTGATTTGTGTTTTGCAGTGTGATTGTGTCTCAGCACACACACAAGTGTGGGTTCTTTGTGCCTGACATTCTTATTACACATAGGGTATGTTGACCCAGCCTCCTCCCTGCCTCTCACCTTAGCTGGCCTTCAGGTCACGGGATCTGGGATCTCTCTTTGCAAACAGTTTCTCCTTTGACTCCAACTGTTGCTTCCTGTAAGCTGGGCACAGTTTCCCAGTAAACGAATGTGGGAACTAAAGTTATATGGCAAATAGTTACCCAGATGATCTGGAATGTTTGTGTTTGTGGCAATATAATCACTGAAATCAAAAATGAAGAAACACATTTTCATAAGGACCTTGTAAACCCCACAGGGGGGGGGATGAGGTCATAATTCCTTTGAATGCTGGACAGAGTCCTCCCATCACATTGTTTCCACTCTTTATCTGTCCAGGTCCATTTTTAGCTTCTTCTTCTAACTCACATCTTATTCTCTAACAATAGTGAGCAATAGATTCCCCCTTCCCATCCCTGGCCCTCACTGAGGCTCCCCCCTATGTCTAGGTTGTAGCCTATCCATGCAGCTTCCATACCCTCAGTCTGCCATGAGTCCACTGTTGTCTCTGCACAGTGATGGGCAGGACTGCTGGTCTAGACTAGGTGCTCAATCAAAGAGTGTTCGGGGATAAATGAATGAGTTGGCGATGAAGCCAGAGGAATAAGATAAATGGAGTGCAGTTCAGGGGAGACTCCAAAGCTATGAGAATGGGCACATTCTTCTTTACATTTCATTTGATTGGTCCTGAAAGGAAAGCAGCTCACTGGGTGGCATAATGTGGAAGACGGTATTCCTGTTCTAATCTCAGCAAACTGGTTCTCAGAACCACAGGCTGAGATGAAAAGATACCCCTTCTTGTGTATTTATTAGATGTTTGTGGCTTTCCAACTTCAGTTCCGTAAAGCTTGTGGAATCTCTGTGGGAGCAGTGAGGGGGCCCATGGTGAGCTCTGTTTCCCGATTGACTAGCCATGGCTCCCTTCTCAGCAGGGAAATCCAGTTTCTGCCCTGACTACTGCAGTAGATAACTGAAAAGCACAAAGTTCAAGAAAAACTTTGGCAACATCACTCAGGAGCAGCTTTCTGATGGCCCCATGTGGGGTTCTCAAAATGAATGCTGGGTCCCAGCCTGAAGGTTTTAACCTGTGTCATCCTCACACTTTGATTTTTGAAATAGAGTACCACTTTTTCCAACCAAGCTTCTCTGTGTTCTGTGGCCCTTCATATTCACCCACAGGAACAACCTCCCATTTGTCAGATCAGAGCAGCAAGTCTTTATGCTTTCCACTGTGAATGGTGCTTTGGATAAAACACAGTGCTTGAAAAATATAACCAGTAGTGGTTCAAATTAGCATTGTCTTCATGTGAAGCCTGAATTTGATATCGATTGTATATGTTTTCCCTTCAATTCTGTGTGTAAATGGATTTAGATTTAAATACAATAGTGCCCATCCTAACAAGGCTACTGCAATAAGACTTGCAGATGGTCTATACTTTATTTTTCAAATGCAACAAAAAAAATCCTTAATTTTATTTTATTTCCGAGAAATTAAACCATTATTTCCTTCCATTTCTATGATGCCAGCTTGAGTAACTGTGATATTTAATTCAAATAGGCTATCCTACAAACCAGGTGGCTAATGGAACGTAACCATACCACAGTCAAATGCTGATGAGCTGTCAAGGCTCACAATTCACTCAGGCTGCTGGAAGGTAGTCAGTGTTCTCTAGTCCTTTCTTTACAGCCTTTACAGCAGGTACCACCGACATAGAAGGATGCTGATCTTCTAGAAGAGCAGTCAGTGCTCTTAACCACTGAGCAAGTAGCAAAAATGAATAAAAAGTAGCAAAAAGAGTCTCTCCAAGTAGCAAAAATAAGTAAATAAAAACCTGAACTATAGAAGAAGAAGGAGGAGGAGGAGGAGAAGGAGAAGAAGAAGGATGCTGGTGGCATGGTCTCAACCCAGCTGTGTAGGAGAGAGAGAATTCTATGAGACGCTCACACCTTGAAAAAAGATTGCTGAGAAACAAATTGCTGGGCATAGTAGAAGGGACTGTCTGAATGTCAAGATCAGTACGAATTCTTACAAACTAAATACATAAGTAGTGTATTGTGGCCATGGGGAAGATAATTATAACAGGTAAAGAAAAAAACCCCTCAAAATGGAAGATATGTTTTAGATTGCCATGAGAAAAATAATTTAGACAATCGAAAGCTGTTTTTATATAATGGGAACAGAGGTTGGTGATTCTAGAGTTTGTGATTTGGTAGCACAATAAGGTCACCAAGCCCTTACCCCCTTCATACTGAGGCTTGAGCCCAGGACTTTATTTGTGCTAGGTAAGTGCTCTATCACTGAGTTACACTCCTAGGCCTGAGACCCTGGTTCTCAAATCATCCCTGGCTATGATTGGTGCAAGCTATATGCCTTTATTATCCAGGGGCTTCCTTGGTGATGAATGTATAGGCACAGTGTCGGTGATGATCAGGGAGGTGGTGGTTCCAGCACTCAGTAGCCCTGGAGAAAGCACTGAGTGTGTGTAGTAAGATCCCATAGAAGCCTGCCTTGACTCCATTGCACCAAACTTAGGACCAGTTGTGCACATCTGTAATAAATTCACAAGTTTGCTGTAACCCAGTGGCGTGGAGTGGATAACTTAACAGAACCACAGAGATGGATCTGCTCTTAGTCTGGAGGTTAGAAATTGGGAATGGGTTATAGAAGGCCTTGTTCTTTCTGAAGTTCCCCCACCACACACACACTTTGTGTCTTCCTGGCTGCTGGAGATTAGCTTGCAGTCCTTAGTGTTTCTTGGCTTGCAGTAGCAAGGCAGTAGTCTACTTTCATGGTACCATGACATTCTTCCACCATGACTCTGCCTTCACAGGACTGTCTTCTCATATGAGACCCATGGGTGAGGGTCTCATGGGTGAGGGACCCACCTTATTCCAGCATGGCTGCATCTCCACTAGTTACATCCAAGTAGCCTTGTTTCCCATTAAGTTCACAGTCGTGATTCCTGGGAGTTAGAATGTGAACTTGTTTCATTTGGAGGATATAGTCCAGCCCATAACAATTCCCCAAGTACTCAGTGCCTTCCTTTGTAGCAGTGTTCAAGTTTCTAAGGCTGTGGGGTGACTGTGAGGGTACCTATATCTATGGCACCTTTGTGTGTGTGTGTGTTTGTGTGTGTGTGTGTGTGTGCTTGTGCACTGGGTATTGAACACAGACAATTACCTACTGTTTCTTTTCTCCTCTCCTGCCTCCTTGATTTCTCTTGATCAATACTATGAATGAAAGAACCCCACATTTTCTTGGTGTTTATTTGTTATTTTGTAGATACTGAAGCTGTCCTGTAAAGATGCTGGTTAGTATGACTGTTTCAGTGATATAATATGAACCCAGTGCTCTGCCTGGCCAAGTGCCCATGGATGAAGGGTGGGTAGTGAGCAGGAGTGACTGCAATCTACCTTTTGCAATTTACTGCATTAAGAGAGTTCCAGAATAATTCATGCTAGTTATCTACAGTAGTATTATAAGCCCATATTTATACCCAACACACACTCAGTAATGTCCTGTGGGTAGCAGAGAGGGATAGAACTTACTCTGTATTAGCAAGGGGTGAGAATAGCTGACAGTCTACCAGACCTGCCATCCTACATTGAAAAGAATTAAATGGAAGTAACAGGAGGCATTGAAAAGAGACAATAGATAGTTGTGTTTAATGCTAAAAACAATGCCTCAGATAAAGGCTAAAATCAGAAGATCAGAGATATGTGTGTGTTTATGTGTGTTATTACAAATGACAACAGTCCAGGAAAAGGAATCCACATTGTCATTAATATTTTCACTGAGGTTATCTGTAGACCTTGTTAAAGTGATACCTTATACTTAGCTGGTGTGTGCAGGTGTGGCCATGCCAGCTATTAAAATATTAACATATTTCCATTCTGAGTGTTAAGTGCTTGCCACCCAGAGCTCCTGACTTTTCCTCACTCATAGAGACATCGTGTTTCTGTTCAGGCTATCCCCAGTCTCTTGACCAACTACAGGGCCAAAGCCTTGGCAGCAGGGAGCCTTAGGCCAGCACCAGCAGATCTTTATTTTATAGCCACTGCCACATGCAGCCAGCCCAGTGTCCAGCTGAGTGTCTGAGTTTTGGGGATAATGCAGCTTGCTACGCATGAACACAGTAGGAAGGAAACCTTCACTCACCGAGACTGACTCACCTCCAGGACTCTGACAGGTTTTTCTCATTGTATACTTTTAGTTCATTCTCAATGGTGGATATTACTTTTTTGTTTTTTCATTTTACCACTGAGAACAGTGGGGCTTGGAGACGTGTGGAAGCTGCCATGTTCCAGTCTGCTTACCTAGAAAGTGGTGAAAGAGTTTGTCTTTCCAGACAGCATAAGAATGCAAGCCCCATTTTACAGATGACTGACTAAGGCATGGAAATAATTCCCATACTTGCTTGGTTTGGAGAATGTTCATAGGAGATGATGGGTGTGGGAGCTACATGCCTGACCAGTGAAATAGTTCATCCAACAAGACACAAATGTATGGGAGAAGGATGCTCTGAAATTGGAGTTTGGGACACATCATTTTAAAAGATGCCACTCGAAATGTACAGCCTGACATCATCATGTGGAGATTCTATCCATTGAGAAGCATCCTATGTAGCCAGGACCTAGTATACTCGGCATCCTTCCAAAGCAGCTAGCGGCTGGTCTCTGTATTGGAAAACAGACTCCTGAATAAAATAAACATTTGCTTCTTTTCTGAAAAAAAAAATTTCCCCTCTTTATGCTTCCGTCTGCTTGTTGTTGCAAACAAGAGCTAATCAGCAGAGAGGAGAAACAGATGTGCTGTGACGACGCTCTTTGCCCTGCCCAGGGTCCTTCACAGGGATGGTTGCCATAACAACCATCTTATACCAATGCAGAAATAGCGCAAGCATTTTGCAACCACTCTTGACTTCATTAATTATGCCATTTCTAGCTACATGATATGACAACGCTATTTCCTTTGGCCCTGCCAGGAATAGAAATGACAAATGAGATATTTTGTGTTAAGGGGTTGAAAAAGCCATAAAACGTTACAGTTCTGGGAGAATTTTGCCATTCTTGTCATTTATATTCATTCACTAAGCTTTTGCTAGTGGATTTGGTTTCCAAACTAGGGCCAGCATTTGCTTGCTGTGTATGAGGCACTGAGCGCGCTATATATATATATATATATATATATATATATATATATATATATATACATGTGTGTGTATGTGTATTGGTTAATATATATATTAACCAATCTAGGATCCTGGGAAAAATTAAGGAAGGCAAGGCTGTTTCCATGCTAATGTCTCTTGCTGGTGAGGTAAATAAGTCACAGGAAATAACCATCCTTTGTCCTTGGACAGTTATTTGAACTGAGATATTTATTTAGTTCCAAAGTTTTCTTCACTGTTACACACATCTGTATGTGTGCGTATGTGGTACACATGTGCTTGCACATGTGTATGTGTGGACATGTGGAGGCCAGAGGTTGAAGTCAGGTAAGGGTCTTTCTCTATTGTTCCTCTACCTTATTTTTTTGAGAAAAAGTCTCTCACTGAGCACAGACACATCAATTTGGTTAGCCTGACTGCCTAGTGAGATCTGAAGATCCATCTATCCCTGGTCTCCCAGTTTTAGGGTTACAGATGATTGTCACCTCACCAGCTGTCATGTGTGTGCCTTACAGCCAGCACTTCACCCACTGAGCCACCTAGTCCCTAAAGTCCTCATCCTTATCACTTGGAAACTGTCTCATTATGAGCACTGGTGCACCCATTAAAATATGTATCTTGATATTAATATTTTCATCAAGAAGAATAATGAGCAATAGAGAAACCAACTTTCTCAAATAAAGAGTCTTTCCAGAAATTCAAGGCACTGTAACAATTTGTGAATGTGGCAATCATCCAAAGAGATTTTAGTTGGAGGAACTTAAAACATTTTCATATTATTATTATTGTGCGAAGGGTTGCATATGTCTTGGCACACCTGCGGCAATCAGAGGACAGCTCTGTTCTCCCCTTCTGCCTTTTTGTGGGTTCTGAGAATTGAACAGAGAAACAGATGCACGGCTGGGGCCACAGCCCAGAGGGCTTTCCCAGCACTCACTGGGCTCCGAGGTCCATTTCCCTGTACCACACTTCCTTCCAGGGGCTGATCCCAGGAGGTGACATCAGTCCTGTAGCAGGGGCATTAGTATGTGGCCAATGTCCTTGGTTAGTGACTGTCTGTTATTGGACTTCTAGATTCACATAGCAAATGGCAGCTTGGGAAAGCATCCTTGTAGCATCTGTGGGTCAACAAGCTGTGTGAATGTCTCCTCTTCACGGCTCCTGGTTCCATCTCAACAGGCTCCGATGTAAGAGGCTTTGCTTTGGTACTGATAACACTGACTTACCAGTCAGTTGAAGAAAATGTAATAGTTCAGCACATCACTAAATACCCATAATTAAGCTCAAGGGAAGAATATGGAAAAATAAAGAATGAGATTTTCTGATCTGAGCTCTGTCATTCATTCATGGTTTTTTTTTTTTTTGTTTTTTTTTGTTTTTTTTTTTTTGAAAAAAGGTGCTCAGGTTATTGTTTACTTTTTAATATAGTTCTAGTTTGGACAAAGAAGGTAAGAGTATTTGTATTTTAGGGTCAGAACTGGGAGCTTTCCAACATTATCACTGAGCTGAGAAATGTTGCTGAAGGTCAGTGTGAATGTGTGTGCGTGAGTGTGTGTATGTCTGTGTGTGTGAAGAGTGTGCATGTGTGTATGTCTGTGTGTGTGTGAGTGTGGTGTGTGTATTAACTCGTTTGTGTGTGTGTGTGTGTGTAGACGGAGCAGTCTTCTCTTGTTGCTATCCACCTTGACTTTTGCCACAGGTCTCTCACGGAGCCTTGGTGGCTATTTGAGATGTTCTGCAAGGCTGTGAGCCCTAGGGATCTGCTGGTCTACAGCCCCCAGCACCCGCATTGCAGGCACTTCCCACCCAACTTTTCCATCAGTGCTGGAAACCCTTAGGCCCTCATACGTGAGCAGCAGCCACTCCATTCACTAATCTGTCTCAAATGAGAACTTCCTGAATATTTTTGACCAAAAAAGTAGAAGATAAAAGGTAAAATGAGGAAGAAAAAGAAACTGCCTACAAAGACAGATAAAATAGTATAGTGGAAGTGTGTAGGGCAGTATCTGGTGTCGCCATGTGAGGGGACAGGAAGACAACGCCATCTATGAGGAACTGACTTTTGCCAGGGACTGAATGAGCTGGCACTTGATCTCAGACTTTGGTTTTCAGAGTTACAAATTTCTGCTCTTTACAAATTAAGCAACAATAAATCACATATGGTGGCATACACACACACACCTTTAATCCTAGCGCTTGGGAGGCAGAGGCAGGTGGATTCCTGAGTTCGAGGTCAGCTTGGTCTACAGCATGAGTTCCAGGACAGCCAAGATGACAGGAAAAACAACAACAACAAAAAAACTATCTTGAAAAAACCCAAAATAAATAAATAAATGTAATCGACAGCAATGACAGAGCCCTTGTGCTATTCTATGGGGAGAGACTGACATGGGTAGCAACTGCCTCCAGTGCCCCTCCATTTCACAGAGAGCCCTTGTAGGTTCACTGTGGAAATTTCTCCCTGGTTTTATGGTCCATGGCTTTTATGTTCCTTGGATAATGGGGGTGCAGTCTCACCAAAGTCTTGGTAAGGTGAAGTGATGTTGGTGGCTTGTTTTTGTCTGTGTTACTTAGACCTTTTTGAAATATTGGAAGGCTCGTGGTGGGGTACATGGCTCAGTGATAGAGTACCTGCCAAGCAGGCACAAGGCCCTGACAGCACACATACACACATAGACACACACACATACACACATAAACACACACACACTCAGAGTCTGGGGATCCTTGAGGACCCCATCTGCTAGTACAATGGCCATTAGAAATAAAGACTTTGTGAGCTTGGGGGTCCCTGAGAGACTTCTGGTTCTTCCTCAGTGGAATCTCTGAGATTCCATTGCCTTTGCTGTTTCCTGGTTTCCCAAGCATTTATTCCCTTTCTTCTTATTTGGGAAACAGAGCAGAAATCTCTCTGCTCTTCCTTACACTCTCATGGGTGACTCTGCCTCCTGAGCCCTAACATATGCGTGGAGAGCTTGGGTGGGTGAAGAGCTAGGTTGATGGCTGAGTCCAGACATGACTTCCCAGGACTCCAGGGATAGCTTTCCCCTCAGCTAGAGCTGGGTGGAGAAGCTGAGTCATGTGTAAGTGTGGAGGTGTGGGGCGGCCCTGTAGGCGGTGGTGAGATGTCACAGCTCTTCTTGGAGGGTCTAAGTATAGGACCCCATCTGCAAACTTCAGGTCCAGATGTGCAGAGCACATGTGCATAGGGGAGGATGCTTCTGATCTCTGCACCCCACTAAGGAGGGAGTGTCAAAGCAACAACCTCCAGTTAGCATGTGGATTGATCCAGGCTATCCTCCCACCCCACTGTGGGGAGGTGGGGAGGGTCAAGGCATATGCTCTCACTCCTGTGTCCTCAGAAGCAGAAGCACAAGCTAAGGGAAATCAGAGTCCTACAATTCTCCTGAGCACAGGTGGCTTCTTGTCCTGGGAGTCCACGTCCCACTGAGGTGGGGTGTCAGTATATCAAAGCTAAACTCTGCACTGCTTTCTTGCTGGGTTGTCACTGAGCTATCAGAAGAAAGCCATATGAGGGGCCAGTTAGAGTTAGAAGGAACTCCCGGAGAGCCTTGCACTGAGATGATGCAAAAGCCTGCAGAGGAAGGGCGACCACCGTGTGTCAGGCTCACCTCTGTCCCTGGGGATTCCCACACTTTTCCCCCCCAGTTTTAGAAGAAGAGTCAAGGAGAGTCACTCTAATAGAAATAGATTTCCAAGGTTGTGATGCCTATGGTGCCAGTAGCCCTGGTGAAGACCCAAACCAGAGGCTGCTGCACTGGGCAGGGGTACACCCCAGCAGGAACATCTTATCCCTCTGATTTGCTTTTCTTCCTAATTTCCAAATGCATGCTGGAGGAGAAAGGCATGCTTTTCCTCACCATCTTCCTGTTGTGGGCACACGCTTCAGTTCCAACTGCCCACTGTGTGACCTTGGGCAAGTTGCTTAACTGTTCTGTTTCTTCTCCTAGAGTAACAGTACTGAACTGGAGAACCCTTTGCAATTTGCTCTCTGTAGGAGGGGCTGTAATTGACAGAGGGAAGAGAGAGCTACTTTTGCTTCTACTCAAAGAAAATGCAAGAATGGGGGCCCAGCCTTCTCCATATTATAAGAATCCCCCAAGTGTACCTGACTCGGGTGATACTGGGAACCATGAAGTTTTGCAGCCACATTGGCTTTGAGCCAGCAGTGTGAGTTTGCCTGAGTCAACTAAGTGCCTACGGGAGACCCCAGTTTCCTCATCTGATGAATCCCAAGGTCTTCCTGTGTCTGTCTGCATAGAGAAAGCTCCTGGATCAGGATACAGGCAATGCACCAGGCCTCCAGGCTGATTGGGTCCCTATGGTCCTAAGGACACAGGTGCAATCTAGCATATGAGTTGACCTTTCACAGAGGAGCATGTGAGTGCCAACCCTGATTCTAGAAAGAAGATTTATCAGACAAGGAGGAAATGGTGCTTGCTCCCAGGGCCTCAGAGAGTGCAGGTGTGATTATCAGTTGTGTGCTAGCCTCAAACCTAGAATGAGTTCCTACTCTACCTTCTGACTGTGGTGGGAAGCTGACGTTACGTAAGCCCATGGTGTGTATTTTAAATGTAAACCTGAGTTGATTTTTCTAAAGGCTTTGGCTGAATATTACAAGTTTGAGAAGGAAAAAAAAACTTGTTGAATAACACATTAGAATTAGAGACTGTTTTGAAGTTCAAAGAACAGTCTGATTTATTTCTAGCAATTTCTTGATGCATAAAAAATAGATTCAGTCCCGTTCTTAAGCTTTGTGAAAAAATAATAAGGATGTCTATTCTTGTTCATCTGATCCACAAAACAAAACCCAACCAACCGAACCAAAAACATTCCTAAAATCTCTAGTACATCCTCCCTCTGAGTTGCATTTTATTCTTGGGTGGGGAGGGTACCTCATCCGTTCACCTCAGCATGTAACTGTGATGCTTGTATCTTAAACTGGTGAGCAATGTTTACTAATGGAATACTTACTGCTAGAATTTCTGATTGCAAAGATGACATTCTAATTTTAAAAGGCTTTCTGATCAACAGCCTTTGCCAACTGTACTGCGTGGATTGTATAAGCAAATTGAAGGTTTCTATTCACCTTCCTGCCTCTCAGCTCATCTTATTTGCCAGTCTGTTGCCCGCACTTTGGGGCTCAAGGTCAGCCAGGGAGCAATAGCTTTAGGTCTATTTGCCTTGCCTCTTATTTAGCTGAATTTAGCTCTTGAGATAACAGCATTTTGCCTGTGTACTTGAATGAAAATTTAATCTCGACCTCTGGTTATAATTTTGGACTGCATGATTGATTCTTGCAAGGTGAGAAATCAGAATACAGAAAGCAAAACTAATTAAATCTTTAATAACAGCATTCAGAAATATTAGTGGAGAAATAAAAATCTAAAGAAGACCTATTGCATTTTAACAGTTGCTAGTTTTTAGGAGAATAAAACACAGGATAATACTGTCAACTTGAAAGCATTATTAAAGAGAGTTTAGGCCAGCAGCTCTTGATATTATTTGATAAGGGTTTAAGCTAAGTATCTTACTGGAGAAATCCGGGTTCCTGGACTCTGGGTGGATTGTTTCTTGCCTTTGGACATCCAGCGTGGTCCAGGTGTTCTCTGTAGATAGAAGAACCTGTGATAAACAGAGCTGTTCCCTTGGGCTCTGAGAGAAGGTCCTAGACTTTTCTAAAAAAAGCTCTTGCCTACCTGTTGGGAGCCTTATCAGGGAGCCCCATTGTTTGCCTGGACTGAAATGAAGCTTGAGCCATGAAGCATTGCACACGGAGGGCCTGGGAGCCCCGAGGAAGGAAGGGAGAAAACTCTTTCAGCCCTGCACCCACAATAGAGATGGGGTTTGTGCATTCTTCTGTGATTAATTTCTTGGGGATCTGGTTTTATAATCAAGACATTGCCTTTAACCTGATGGTTTCTTGGTGAAGAACCCTGAGGTAGATATTCCGGAAGAAGAAAACTCAGATAGATGCTTTAACCTTTATGCTTACAGGACCAAGGTCAAATGAAAAACTTCATTTATTATTACAAAAATAATTCGTGATTTCTATAATCATTTTACAAAATGCAAGTCTGCTGATAAGCTTTCAATGCCAAAGAAAATGTGGGATAATCGGTATTTTCCTCAACAATACTTGGAGGAGGCCCTTCAAATGGGCTGCCCAGTCTGTGTGGAAAGAAGAAAGGCAGAGAGAGAGAGAGAAATGAAATAGTTATCAGATTCACTCACCGAAGGGTGTTAAACCAAGATGAAGATGTTGGCATTGCATGTCCCTCCCTTTCAGAGGCCAGAGTCTCTATGACCCGAGAGTGCCCCTCCTTCCCAAAGCTGACAGCAGAGGAAGGCATCAGCTCACTATTCTGAGAAGGACAAGGAAACAGTGAGGCCGAGTGACTGTGGCATCAAGTCAAGGACCCCCCCTCCCCTGACTATGTCCTGGAACTTCCTGAAGACAGAGGAAGGTCCCTTATTCACCATAGGGTGGCAAGAGGTGATTAGGAGTCTGCCACCTCACCCTGATTCCCACAAAGAAGACTGGAAAGAGCTATCTCCACAGTCTGGACGGTTAGCCTCTGCTCCATGACCTAAACCAGTGTAAAAACCTCAGTTTCCCCTTGAAAGAAAAGTTTTGGAGGGCAAAGTGGTTCCAACTGCCATTTGGAGAACTCAAGGCTACCTCTGTGCTGGACAGTTGTTTGTGCTGGGTATTAGGGCTTCTGGTGCCTAGATACTGCTGTTAATCCCAGCATTCGTGTTTTCCCTGTTCCTAAAATGAGCAACAGTCAAGCTAAGAGCCACTAACAGAGTCCTAAGTTTGCATTTCGAGGTAAGAACCTGGACATGCTCCATTAACTAGCATGCAAACAATTGCTCTGTGGCTGAAGTTCATCTTCCTTAACGGAGATGTTAGCACAGCTCCTACTCTCTTTCGTAGCCCTTAATTCCTTCTAGAAAATATCAGTGATAACATCCCTCCAAGGTTCCAGCCATCAAGTAAGTGCCTGCCCTGAAATAACCCACACTGCACTCTAGCTCATTTGCATGGGGGTGTTGATCCTTCCTTTTCAGATACTATCCCAAGGTCGCTTACTTAGAAATCATGAAGTCAAAGAATATTAGAGCTGGAAGGCATAGTAGAAATGATTCTTCTCCCAATCCTGTTATTTTATAAATCAAGACAGGTCCTGGATTATGAGTTTAAAACCAGCCTGGGCTGCATGGTGAGACTTGAGAGAGAAAGAAGTGTGTGTGGGGTGGGGGGAGGCAGCCTGAGCACTGGGAGGATGGCTCAGTGGTTAACAGCACTTTCTGTTCTTGCTGAGGACCCGGGTTTAGTTCTCAGCACCATGATGTTAGGCTGTTCATAACTGCCTGTGACCTGTTCAGGGCATCTGATGCTCTCTCAATCCTCCATGGCCACTGTACTTACATGTACAAACCCAGACACAGACATCCACATGTAAATAAAAAGATAATAGCAATGATAAACTAAGGGCTGAGGACATAGCTGAGGAGTAGACTACATCCACATATTGAAGGAGAAAAACCAAAAGAAGATCATGAAGATATAAGTGATGATTTACAATTAGGAGTAACCACAGACTCACTTTGTACCAGCAAAAAGATTTCTGCAATGTTGTATATGAAATTGTCATTGTTCTGGTGACCTAGGGTCAAATGTGTCTCTCCTCATCTCTGCATTAAATGAAACTCCAAGTCCTTCAGTTTGCCCTTGAACTCTTTGATAGGTTCATTTCTGCCTTCTTCCACTGCTCTACCATTTATACTCCTCACATGATTCCATGTCTCTACTAGAAGTGACAGAGAAACCGCATGAATTCATCCCTGTGGGGCAGTGAGTTGATGATGGAGGTGTGCAAATTCGGGGTTTGAGGGATTCTGGACCTTTGTAAACCTCACCTCAACTTGTCTGTCTCCACCCTTCTAGTGTGACTTCCAGAAGCTGGTCAGCTTAGTTCAAGGCGATGCTTTGCTCAACACAGCTGCTCTCTCTGCTTAGAAGATCTTCCTTATAAAGATTCAATCCAGGAACCCCTTTTCAGGAAGTTCCCTTCTCCTGAGGCCAGGGAATCAAAGACCAGACAGTCACAGCATGACTAACTCAGCTTTACTCTGAGACAAAGAGAATACTAAGAACCAGAGTGCATTTTCTCCTCTTCATAGTGCTGCTCTGGTGCTAGATTTATAGGAATTCCAATTTACAAGATGTACTGACCTTCAGGTGGGAGGCATTTTTTAAAAAATCCACCAGCTTTCCAAGAACCTAAATAAATAAATATCCTTTTATGAATTAAAAAATTCTTCACAGGTTTGCCTACAACTTACTCTGTTCACTCTTGTTGAAGAGATGACAGACAGCACCCACCTCAGGGTTGTTTGTGAAGACTAAACTGTACTGCTTGACTTGCGCTCTTAAGGGCATAGCACGTTCTCTGTCTATGCAATAATGGTTTTTGAATATTTTACCAGTGCAGTTTTCTATTCATTTCCATGGAAGAGTTTCTTTGGTTAGAATGAGCTGAGCTCTGGAGAAGCATTTGACTGTAAAGTGTTTTTCTGTTTATGAAGACAATGTCTGTCTGCAAGGATGAGTTGAAACCAGTTTTGAATATTTTATGACAAGCCTGGGAAGTGTTAGCATGTTCCAGTTCCACACTTGGACATGTTTTTGGAATTGCATTTTGTGGTCTGGTTGAAAGGGGTAGAAGTTGAATGTCTTCCTGGAGGCTGCAGACTATTGGTACAAGGAGGCACTTCCCATCCACCTCCTCAGCAGCCTTTCTCTAGTACCCTCAGATTTTAGAGCCCACATCCCTTGCCAGACCTGTTAGTGTACACTGTCAGAGGACACTGATGATTGCCACGGCTTGCCATTTAACTATTAGAGGTCCACTTTATATTTCAGCTGGCTCAGACCCTGTTAGGGGAGAGTAGAGCTTATTCTTCCTTCTCTCAAAAGACCCATTACAGTGTCATGAATAAACCAGAAAACTGACTGTTGATTGATGGGTCTAAAAATTATGTTTCTCCTGCACTTTCAAAATGCCATTTCAGAGAGATTCTGAGGAGCCAGTCTTCTCTGGGGCCCTTTGTAAATGCTCCAGGCTCTCCCTTTGATTAGGGAGAGGAGAGTGAGTGGGGTGTTCGGGGCACCCGAATAGCCTCTGGTTCCAGATTCAGAGCAATTTGAACTTTAGTTTGGAAATAATGTGTTGAACACATGACAATATAGTCTGTGAGAAGACATTCTGTTCAGATGGAGAGGTTGCAGCCAGCCCTGTGTACAGGTCTACAGGAGAATGTTCTCCAGTTCAGAGACCAGGAGAAAGAAGGCATCAGAGGGGAAAAGAGCTGAGGATGAGGATGAAAAGTAGATAACATTTTCCCAGCGTCTGACCGGCAGTGGAAGAGGACAGAGATGCTAGCTTTCTATCACCACTATAGCAACATAAGGATCCAGGGGCTCAAAGTCATATGCATTTAAAAAAAATCACAATTTGTGTTATTTTATCTTTTTCGTTTGTTGGTTTTATTTTTATTTTATGTACATTCGTGTTTTGCCTGCATGTGTGTCTGTGTGAGATCCTCTGGAACTGGAGTTATAGACAGTTGTGAGCTACCATGTGGGTGCTAGGACTTGAACCCGGCGCCTCTGGAAGAGCAGCCAGTGCCCTTAACTGCCGAGCCATTTCTCCAGCCCCACAACATACATTTTTTGTTGTGCTGATTTACTTTGTGCTAAATAGCCAAGGCAGGGCGATCTATAGAAAACAAAAAATTATTCCCTTCCAGTTCTAAGTCTGAGAATATGAAGATGAGGGTGCCAGGGTTCCGTGAGGGCCTCTGACTCGCCTCATCTGGTAGAAGGTGAGAGAACCTTTCATTCTCAGGTGCTTGGATTGTCATAAATCTATTCAAGAGGGTCAATCCTCACAACTGAATGGCTCCCTAAAGGTCACATTTCCTAACTGTTGCACTGAGGATTACATTTCTAACATGATTGGGGGGGCCACAAACAGACCATAGTACTCTTCTTATGATTATCTAGATAAGAAGTCCAATTGGGGATGGGGGCGGTAGTGCTTAAAATCAATATCTTCTTTTGGATACTTCCCTGACACCTGAGATTTGAACCTGGTTCTCCTTCCTCCTTTCCATCTCAATAAATCCCAGTTCTCAGGTCAAACACTCCAGAGTATCTTTTTCTTATAAGCTCACTCACAATTCCAATTGGTTCAATCCTCAGAATTCCATTCAGAATCTGATTATTACTTACCCCCTCATGGATGGATGGTCCATCAGCACCATAACGGGCTGTGTATCCTTTTCTTGATTCTGCTCTCAGCACACAGCCAGAGTGACCACTAGAACATAGGCCAGACCTCTCCCTTATCTGCCCACAGCAGCTGTTGTCTCATTCAGAGGAAAAGTCAGAGACACATGATAGCCGGAGGAGCAGCCTGACCAGCCTGTGCTCACCAGTGTGGTACTTGGCCACCACATGTCAGCTTCCTGCCTGCTCTGGGAGGCAGAATCAAGGCCAAAAAGGGGAGCTGGGTTCCTCTTCACTATCTGTATGGTCCTGTCTCTAGTTCTCTTGTGACGTTCATGAGTCTGCGTGTGGGGAAAACAAATCCTCAAAGGGTTTGTGTTCTCGAACCTGAGGGCAAGTCTGCAGTCACTTCTGACCCTGCTGTTACTCTACCCAGTTAGAACTGGAAATGCGGTGGTGCCTGCAAACAGGTGCCAGGGTTTGAAGAGGGCACAGATGTTGTTGGAAAAAGGGAAACGGCAGAGTAGAGTGGACCCTGCTTTTTGTTAATCATACGGGAGGGGGTCTTCCAACATCCTCCTGCTCAGTGGGCTACACCCCAGAGGACTCTGCAGTAGCCCTTTATAAGAGCAACTATTCTTTGTTAAATTTAGCAGCAGAGAGGGAGGGGAAACAGACAGACGAGATGGGGGCAGAGTGGCCCCTTCTGCATATACTCCCCTGTGCTGCTCTTGGTACCAAGATGGCTCAATGCATGGTTTTTGGATGGAACTAACACATTTTAAAAGTGAACAAATCCATCTGCAATTCTAGCAGTCATGACTGTCACAGGGGAATCAAAGAAAGGAGCATGTGAATTTGAAACCAGCCTCAGGAACATAGTGAGCACCCTGGTTCAAAAAGAACAGAAAGAGAAAAAAGTAAACATATCAGATGATGAATTAGTTATGCAAAACAAGGTCTAGAGTAGAAACATCTTGCTGCTATCCTTCAGTGTTAATACAGTCAATGGAACAGAAAAGGGGCAGAGTCCAAAGGGTTCTTAAGGTATCTGCGGTGACAGTGGGCTGATGTGTTGTGCTTTGTTTTTGTCTGATAGGTCATTGCTTGTGAGCAGCAGTATGACTCGTCCTATGACGCTCGTTGTGACGTCTGGTCTTTGGGCATCACAGCCATTGAGCTGGGAGATGGAGACCCTCCCCTCTTTGAAATGCATCCTGTGAAAATGCTCTTTAAGATACCAAGGTAAGACACCAGATGGCGCTCTTGGCCCATCAGTGCTTCATGAAACCGGTGGGGGGGGGGGAATGCTAGTTGGTATGCAATGTCTCTCCAAATTTGAGAAAGCCTGATTGTGAACTATGCTTCCTTCCTCCAAAGCAGAGAGAGAACAACAGGGTTAGAGGTATACAAGGGGAGGATGTTCCTGCAAGATCACATCCCTGGGAAATGACGGTTGCACTATAGCCCCCACCCCCATGGTCATTTTTGTGCTTTGCACAAGAGGAACACAGAGGCAAGACAGGACAACACAGTAGATCTAAACACTGATGTTTTCTTTTCAAGACTTCCTGCAGTATTTGCAAAATTTGGGGCCCCCCCAAAATACGCATTATTGTATCCACTCAGATCAGCAGTGACTTCTGTCTAAAAGTGTCATATTATCCATACACCTAACTTCACCCCTAACTTCCATCTCAGTGGGACAGTCTTCTCAGAGGAATCTTTAGAGGTGATTGAGATGTAACTGTATTTTTACTCTCTATGTTCATTCAGGGTCTGTATAAGAAGTGTGGTTCTCTCACAGGAATTGAGCTGATCTATGTTAGGAAGCCCAGCCCAGCCTCTGTGACGATTGATAGATAATCTGTATTTTCCGAATGGCTCTTTCAAAGGAAGACATTGGGCCCTTGAATTGATGTAACAATACACGTGTTGACCTTCCCTTACCCACACAAAAGCACAGCTATCTGCAGCCTTTACAAATTTCTGGAGATTGCAATTTGCATTTCTGATTAGGTCTATTTATATGCAGATGGAGCTCTCCAGTGTTCATCATCATAATATTATCGCTTTATACCTAATCCAGATGTGAACAAACCAACATTCTAAAAACAGATCTGCACTCAAGTCAAGCTGGTCTTCTTGCCTTTCCCCAAACACAAAAACCAATGATGGTGACCAGTCAGGCAGATGAAGCTTCTGGTTTTTCTAGTGAATAGTCTGGTGAGCATCCAAGAGGATGTAAGGATTCAGGAGCCAATCGCAGCACAGGGAACAGTACATATCAGGAAATAAGAAATGGGGTCTGGAAGGACTTCTCTGTGCAGCTTGGTATGTTAAAAGCATATCACTGTAGCAACATAGTTTCCCTAATAGCAGTGTGTTTAGTGAGATATATGTACTTTCCACTAGAGATCATCTACTTGGGTATATTTATTATTTTTTTAAAGTATGCATTCATATACATATCAAATGCTCAAAAATAACCTAAGTTGATAAATTCAAGTCAGCCAAGAAGGTGTGTGTATGTGGATGCCGGTGTGTACATGAGTGTACATGAGCTTGATTCAATAGACCCTTCATCTCTAGTGACAAGCTTTAGCTAATTTCTGTGTCCACAGTCTCTGCTCTCTGATCATCCCTATGCCAAAACTTCATTCCCTTTTGGCATCTTGGGAGAAGCCTTCAGATCTAGAGTGAAATGGCTAATGACCCTCTCCCTACCTGGATACAGAATGGCTCAGAGAACGAGGGCAGCTAAAAGTTGGTCTTTATCCTAGAGTAGGCTGAGGTTGTTTCTCTCCCTGAAATTTCCTGCCCCTCTCCTTGGTCTTGTTCAGATGATGGCTTAGAGATTGTCATATATAGTTTACCAGATTCTCTGTGCAGTTGTCGGGATTTAACATCCACCACTGTCACAACTCTAAAGGGCTGGCTTGACAATCTTGGGCAGGAAGAAAAGGACACAATACAGCCTCTGTGCTTATACTGTGTAGCTGTTTTCTTCCTAAACCATGGGAGTGCTCTCTGGGTTTATATCCCCTCAGTTATTTTCTTAAGAATTCTTCTGTCAGACTTGCACAGTTCTCTTGGGGCTAGAGAGATGGCTCAGCGGTTAAGAGCACCATCTGCTCTTCCAGAGGACCAGGGTTCAATTCCCAGCAGCCACATGGTAGCTCACAACTGTCTGTAGTTCCAGTTCATAAGTAAAAGTTTTTTTTTTTTTTTTTTTAAAGAATTCTGTCAGACTTGCACAGTTTTCTTTGAAGGGTTACGGACTGATTACAGCTATGTGAATGTGCCACTTATTCTGAGAGCTAAAATGTCTCATTTGCTCAGAAGAGCTCTTAGATGGAGAATGAGGAAATCAAGCATTTACATTCTTAAATTTCTTGCGTTACACATATTTACTCATTGAGAGGGCAGGGGAGAATATGTATGAGGTCAAAGAACAACTTTCCTCATGCAGATCCCTGGGATTGAACTCAGGCTATCTGTCTTGGCAGCAAGCATCTCTGTCCACCTCCCATTTATATATTTAAAAAATCGGCTTGAATTGTTGACTTTTTTCAGGGGGGGTTAGGGTTAGGGTCCATTTTCCTTCCCTACAAGTAACTCTGATGTCAAAAATTCGTGATTCTATTTGGCTTCAGTCCCCCCTCCCCAAATGAATGTATTTTCGATGTACTGGAATTTTCTTCAGTTAAACTATTATCCATTTCATGATGTCCTGGAATCTAGAAAACACATGGCTTCCTTTCTTGGATTTCCCTACTGGCCTCTTTCTTGCAATTACTTTATTCCTGGAAATAAACTGAGTAAATGACCCAGTCGGGGGGGAAAAGCAAAGCTTGGCTGAGTGACTGAAGTAGTGACTTTCAGAAGTTACAAAGGACTTGTGAGTTAATGACCTTCCAGTTCCCGGTGACGTGAGAGCCTCAGATGTCAGTCCAGGCAGTAATTACCCAGGCTCCAGCACTGTCAGAACCATGCAGCAGGACCTGCCTGGCCGTGCTCTATCTGCTCCCATGCGCTCCCACCTGCTTCTCCTCTCCCTTGACCTTCACACCACAATGACAAATAGCAATCGTGACCTGTCTTTGAAATACTCTGACTCACAGTTCTTCCTACGCTGAAAACACATGGAAATTATCTACTGATTGGCACAGCATCCACTATTTGCTGAACCTGTCAGCATGTGGCATCTTGTCTAACGCCTTTGCTCCAAAAAAAAGTCATCCCTGACTGCTGGTGCTGTCTGCAGCTATTTTTTTTTCCCTGGAGTTAGAAGAGAGGAAGAGAATGAAACCATTCCTCTGAGCATCTGTAGATTTTGTTCTTACATGCCTCTTTCTTGAAGATGCCATTAAATTTCCAAAGGCTTAGACAGATCATAAGTATATAGATATACAAATATGACATAAGTATATTTACATATATGACATATATTTCACTTCAGAGGAGATGGTCTACAGTTACTAATTTCATTAATCAGTAGGGTTAAGAGAAATGTGCAATTCTATTGGTCTCTTGGTAACCATGCATCTCTCTTAGCTCAGAGTCTTTAGTTAATGATCCCCCTTTTCCACTGTGAATGGGTTCAGAAAGGCAAAATGGAGGCTTGGGTGGGTTACCATGTGGGTTTACTAAACAAGCACACTGTGCATTTACTCTGGACCCAATAAATGATGGCCTTGCTCAGGGTCTAATGATATACTTCATGCTTCCTCTTTCTTCTCTGTAGAAAGAAGGAAAATGAAAAGAAAACAACCCCCCCACGATTCCCAGTAGACATTGGTCTAGTCATTCCTCATTCTAGTCTCTGGAGTTTTGGCCTTCCCCAAAGAGGGCTCTGCCTGCAGTGCAGTCTTAGGAGACAAGGACTTGTGACCATCTTTGCTTCATGTTTCCATCCCTCAAGCTAATGGATGACAAGAAGTATATACGAGAAACAAATGATGAAGAACTTGCTGCTGAGACCTTGTAAGTGCTACTAACTGTGTGGCATTCTGTTTCACCAACCTGAATGTAAGTCCCACAGTGACCCAGGGAGTGAATGATGTCACCAATCCTTCTCTCGGTCTGGTGACTGAAAGCCCACAGATATTTTGCAGCTGGTCCCTGGCTTGCACATACGGAGAAAAAAATGATAAGGAGTATGAGGAGCCTGTGTCTAAAGCCCACATACTTTGCAAAAGTACTGAAATGTTAAACCCTCCCCGGTTCTACGCCAAGCAGTGATGGCACCAGAATGCACAGAGACAGGTAGGGCAAAGGTCCAGCCTTTAAGAGGCTTAAGTAACTTCCTGCTCTCATTCCAGATTTTAAGGTGATGTTAGCAACCTCAAAGTCAGAAAGTGCATTAGCACCAGTGATTGTGCCAGTCAAGGAACTGAGGACCAGACAGAGTGTCATCATGGGCACACAGGACATCTCTAAGGAACCATCAGTTTCTGACCCCTAAGCCAGAATGCCATCCCCTCTTCAAGCTTCTCTTCAAGAAACTGCCTTTTATTTCCTAATTTAGAACACTTAAGTGCTAGAATTGAAAATCTGTAGAACACGTTACATAAGTGCAGAGATGCTTCAGAATAGCATTCTTTGTATCCAGAAGTTTCTCTTCATGGCATACTCATAGCAAACTGGTATCTGCCAGGCCAGGGCTATTTCTGGAGTAGCTAGCATCTTCTTCTGGCCACCTTTTTTCCCTTTTAGTTTTTCCTATTATTTTCGGTCAGAAAGCTTGCTCTGGGTGCTGGGGAAAAATCAAAGGCTGTTTCTGGCATCCTGAGCTGAAATGCATTTTCTCATGAAAACAGTATTTTTCAGCATCTATTTAGGAAGAAGCTAAATAATAACGGGCACTCTCTACTTTGAGTGTATTATTAGATTTTTGTGGCTAATTAAAGTTTTATATCTAGGCTTAGGCCTTAGTTGCTGTTAGAACACTATGCTTATGAGAGAAAATATTCTATAAGTTCAAAGCTAACATTACAGAACTCCAAGAGTCCAGCCCACTGGGAACTTAGGGATGCCCAGCTATGAGAGAATGCAGAGGCAGTGGTCCTCTCCACTGCACCTCAGTGCGAGGATGCAGAGGCAGTGGTCCTCTCCACTGCACAGCTGTGAGAGGATGCAGAGGCAGTGGGCCTCTCCACTACAGTGGTCCTCTCCACTGCACAGCTGTGAGAGGATGCAGAGGCAGTGGTCCCCTCCACTGCACAGCTGTGAGAGGATGCAGAGGCAGTGGTCTTCTCCACTGCACAGCTGTGAGAGGATGCAGAGGCAGTGGTCCTCCCCACTGCACCTCAGTGAGAGGATGAAGATGCAGTGGTCTTCTCCTGCTGCACAACTGTAAGAAAGTGCAGAGGCAGTGGGGATCCCTGAGTCACCAGTAATTGCTTTACTATTACAGAATCATCACAGGACTTTTTTCCCCTTAAGGCTGCAAAATACAAAGGAAAGAAATTAAAACTAAACTCATATTCTTGAAATGTAATGAATTGGGAGTTGGGTGTTTACTGGCACAGTAAGGATGCATTTCCTCTGGAGACTTTTGGTTTGTCTTCAGCATCCCCCGTTACTTCATTATTGGCCCTTTAAGTAATGAACCTTCACAATTCAAACTTCACTCATAAAGCACGAGGTACCAGGAGAATTACCATCATTTAGCATTTATAAACTACCTAATGGCAGAAAGTTTTGATATCCTGCAATAGAAAACAATTATCCTTTATGAGCCTTTCTTTTGAAGGATATTTCAGATTTCACTTTTAGCTAGCCTTCTTCAGGATGTCTTGGGTGCATGCTCCTCCTCTGCCTCTGGAATTTCCCCTGTACTCAGGACTTAACACTCCATTTCCTCGGGAATCCAGAGGCTGGAAGCCCCTGCCAGGCATGCCCCGGAAGGCTTCCACTTCATGAAACAGTTTCCAAATTCTATTCTAATTTGAACTGAGCAGCTGGGGCCATTAGTTCCTGTGGAGGTACAGCTTGCTGCCCCTCTGAGTCCTGGCAGGCAGAGAGAATTCAGTTTCACAACATTTCTTTTGGGGATCAGGTGGCAAAGCCTGAGCATGTCTTCAGGGACTACCAGTCTCCATCCAGGCTGAGAAAGAAGCTTACCCTGGGAAAAAGGAGAGGCCAGAGCTCCAGAGCATTGATGTACGTTGTTATCTGTGTTTTCTCGCTCATTACCCCTGATTTCATTATGTTGGCTCTGTTCACTTAAGCTAAACCTGACTTAGCCACTAAGTGATGGAGAGATGGGCAAAGAGGATTAGGGAGGAAACAGAGCTCAAAATAGTACCAGAGGGACCAAGAACTCTGGCTTCTTCTCAACTCTAGACAAATCAGGGACTCATGGGAAGAAATAGCTGAAAGTGGCCTTCATGGACTGGCATAGTGGCAGGATGGAGAAGACAGAGATGAAGAGTGAACTGGTCACCTGGAGCATCTTCACAGCAGAAGAGTTCTAGAGTCAGAGAAAGCCTATTAGAAAGACAATACTGTTTGCATGAGTCTTCCAGAGCTGTGTAACAAATAGCCCCTAATTAGTTGCTTGATACAACAATAGTGTGTTTCTCAGGAATCTGTGAATTTTTTTCAGGAGTTTTATAGATCATGGCTAGACTCCTTCATATATCTGATCCGCTGGGGTTGGGCTGGCATGGCTGGTCTAGGCTGCCTGTGGGTAGAATGACTTAGCTGTATTCTATGTGGTTTCTTACCCTCTAGAAGGCTAGCCATGGTTTTCACTTTGGTGACAGGATTCTGAGCAAAGATTTGGGAAAGGGTAGAAAAATGGCACATTTTCATAATTAATTCATTGCTGTGTTCCACAGCCAGTCCGTCCTACCTCATGAGTGCTTCCATCATTTTCCAGTTGTGTGAATTTGACCAAGTTTCTTCAAGTTTCATTTTCCAGCTTCCTCCCCTGTCAAATGAGAATGGGAATAGTAGTAGCAGCCTCACAGAGTGAAAGAATGTGAAGTGTTCAGAATGATGCATGGCAAATGTTCATTCAGTTTGTGCGGGGGGCGGGGGGTGTTACTAAAGGAAAGATCTCAAGGGAATATTCACCTTGAGAGGAATTTTCTTTCATGGTAGCTGAGGAGTTGAAAGCTCCCAATCATGGAGTGCCACCCATGAGATCAATCATTGGAAAGTTCAGCTAATTGATTGATGATTACATTAGGAATTTAGAAAGAATGAAGAAAGATCCTTAATAAATTTTTAGTTCTTACATAATACTTCTGTATGAAGGACTTTGCCATTAATATCCATGATCACTATTTTTTTGGAGTTAACAGATACGCCAGCTCCTGTCCCGATGCTCACATTGGATACTGTGGCAGGAGCATACATCAGGAAGCAGGTTTGCTCTAGGGTCCAGCTCTCACTATGTCTACACTGAATGGAAATGCTGTCTTGTTTAGAAGGAGCTTGCTTGTCAAGTGTACAGAGGCCTTATCCTTGATGGACGAGTTATATATATTCTGGCTGCCTTTTTACTTCCCCCAAAGGTTCAACTTTCCCCAGAGTTCTAGATTTTTTTTTTTTTTTTGCATGTCCTTCCGTAAGGGGATAGTATCAGAAGTTCCAGATCCAAGATCAAAGACTCAAAATTGAATCCTTTTGTACCCATTTTCTCTCCCAGAGGGAACTATTTTCCCTACCTTAACTTAGAAAGTCAAAAACGTGAGGAGGAAGCAGAAACCCAAACTGGGGTGGAGGGCTGTGAGGAGAACCTGGTTGTTCCTGATGAGTTCAGGTTTCTTGGCTGAGAGGAAAAGATGGCTACACATAGGCAAACACACAGATGAAGCCGCTGCCCATTGTCAAAGGTCTTAGAAGAGTGCAGGACCAGGACCAGGGCTGGAGGGGTCGCATCAGAGAACTGGGCCTTGGGTTTTCTGACCGAGGAAGAAGGCGGAGGCTTCCAGCTACCATCTGCTAAGAAGCCATTCACTTGGCTAATGACTAAGATCTTCCCACCCCCATGAATAGTTTGTGAATTCTAAAAAGAAAAACCAGTGCTCACTAACACTTGCATGAGTTAGCATGAGCAAGCCTCATCAAACTCATATCCCCATCTGGTGTGACTGTAAGACTCATATGAATGAGAAGTGTTTTTGATATAATACATGGGTATTTTGGCCTCAGGGAAACTCTACTGTGATATTTTTGATGGGGAAAACACGGGCTAAAGGGAGATCATAGTAGCAGCTTCTCACTTTCAGAACAAGTGTACAGAGAAATACTGGTAATGTCAATGTCAGCATACTGAATAGAACATGCCCTGGAGGCTTGGGATGAACTTTATTTGTGGTCTTGCCTGCTGAACCATTTGCAAATGTCTCATCAATTGAAGGACATTGGTGGCCTGTTTGTCACACTTAAATGAGGGGTAGTTGGCATGTTGTTTGGCAGGCGGGAATTCTGAAGATCTTAGTTGTCCATCTTCATGCTGAATGCCCTAGTCAACTGGAATGATAGTTCATTCTGGATCTCCACACATGGAAGACTAATTCCAACAGAGCACAAACAGATTTCCATCTGGGATGCAGACACCTGGGGCTGGTTCTGTTTCTGCTTTGCCACTATCCTATCGCCACCACTCCAAGGATCAAAAACAGGCACCATTCATGAGCAAGAATGTTTTGTACTGAGACAGAGGACCTGCAGAAAACCGTTGTTTTCAGTGACCTTGATATAGCTTGCAAATGCTCGATAGAGAACAATACCAGTAGCCACCAACTGTAGGATAGGACCATCCACTGCAATGGCAGGTCACCCAAAACAGGGTCCTCAGTCATGTGAGCTTTAAAAACCACCACTGCCTGAGCATCACTCCCAGAGAATTAAGCTTAATTGTTGTGGGGTCAAGAACAGCATCATATAAATATATAATTGATTTTTGCAAATGTGTACTTGTAGTCATATGTTATTTTATATTTTCATATTCTCCAGACAATTCTAAAGTATAAATCATTACCTAAAACTACCACTAGACCATTACTGGCCTGTAAACTGTAAGCTGGTGCCAGGACTAATTTATTCAATCATTTTATAAGTATTTGTTGAGCATATTGTATTAGGCACACAGTGAAAAATACAAAGCCCTTGTTTTCCTGGAGCTTAAATTCTGGAGGAAGAAAGTATTTAAGGTACTTTAAAGCTGGAATCAGTCCTGCAAATACAGTGCCTGCCTTTTTCATGCCCACCCTATACATCAAATTGAGTAATGAGAGGTGGAGAATGTTCATTGGCATGAGCTGGCATTATACAAGTAGAAAAAGAGTCCCAGTGAATTGTCAGTGGTGATGGCTGTAGACTCAACTGGGGTGCATACCCCTAAACTAGATAGGTTGAAATTCTAACCTCCTATACTTTAGAATGTGAACCTATTTGAACATAAGATCTTGATAGGAGTAATTAAGCTGAAATGAGGTGATTAGGCTGGGCTCTTATTCAGTGTGACTCATGTTCTTATGTAAAGGGGTTAATTTGGATATGGTCACAGACACATACAGAGGAAGATGGTTACTTAGGAAGCCAAGGAATATAGGGTCACCAGAAGCTGGAAGAAGTATGGGAACGCATTTTTCTCAAAGGCTTCAGGAGGCAAATGGTTTTGTGGATACTTGGACTTTGGGCCTCTAGCGTCCTCCAGATCAGTGAGACACTTTTCTGTTTTTCTAAGCCATTGTAATTTTTTACTGCTCAGTTATGGCAGCTATAGAGAGCAAAGCCCATAATTCTGAAAGAAGCTGTGACCTGAAAAGACTCAGAAACTCTGCTCTGGAAGCTGAGGAGGAAGCTAAACACTGAGAGGGAAGAATTGCTTATTTTTATGCATTTTGACTCCTGCTACCAACCTCAAGGCTAGGAAAGAGAATATTGGGGAGTAGCTGTTGCCCTCTGGCACTCAGCTTGGTGGTGAGCCTGCATTGATGGCCCATGTGATCTGGCAGAGCATTTCATTTCTGGTCACTTCCATGTGTTTGCTTTGCTGACCATGTATGGACCTGGGTCCACTGGTTCTACTGTTTCTTTCCTTCTTTTCAAAGTTTGGAAATTAGCACTTCAGTGTATATTAAAAAAGAGAAGAAAAATACCCAACTGGAACTAAGTACATCTCTCAGCAGAGAAATAGCTCATTGTCTTGGTAAGCCTATATTCTCTAACTGGAAAGGAATTTAAAAAAAAATCAATGTTCTGGCAAAAAAAAATTGCAAGTAAGGAAAGAATGACCCCAGGGAAATAGAGTTTGCCAAATGAATTTGGCAAAATGTAAGCATTTCCTAATTAAAACTCTATAGTTCTCCAAGGCTACGTGTGTGAATGGTGACCTACTTACAAATGGACTGTAAACTGGTGCCAGGACTAATTTATTCAATCATTTGATAAGTGTTTGTTGAGCATTTACTATGGTCATGATACTACTGTATTAGGTACACAATGAATAGTGCAAAGTCTTTGCTGTCCTGGAGCTTAAATTCCAGAGGAAGAGAGCAACAATCAACAAACACACAAGTATATTATGATGTGCAAGGTTAGGGTTAGGGTTAGGTGCCTGCTGTGATTCATGAATGTCCCCCCAAAAGCTCACGTGTTGAGGGCACATTCCTCTGATGGAGGTACTAGGAAGAGAAGAGATTGCATCAGATGAAAATAGCCCTGACTTTACCGCCAGGCTTGAACTTGGGCCTGGCTGGAGGAGGTAGGTGATTAGGGGCGTGATTTTGAAGGAGTTCTGTCTTCTTTACTCTGCCCTATGCCTCTGCTGTGAGGATTAGCCTCACCATAGGCCTGCAAACAATGGTGCCAGAAAGTCATAGACCAGTGACACCTTTGGTCATGTGAGCCAAAATAAATCTTCCTTTGGTTGAGTTGTTTTTCTTGGGGGTTTGTTGTGGTGATGAAAAGTTTGACTAATAGCACACTTGTCTGCAGGAAGGAAAGTATGCTAGGGAAATAGGGAGTGGCAGATGGGGTGGAGTTTACTATGGTGTAATTTAATGTAGTATAAGCTGAGGGATAGCTTCTGTCACAAGGCAAAGAGACAAGTGTCAGTGGAGGAAAAGAAAAAGCCAGGGAAAGAAAGTCGGAAGACCCTGAGGTAAGAACACAGTGGCACAGTTAAGGATAGCAAAGAGGCAGTGCTGAGGAGATGGTGGGAGATGATGCCAAACAGAGTTGGGAGAAGGTGTAGCAGAATGGCCTCATGCATACCTGTGATGATTTGGATTTTTTTTTCCCTGGGGGTGAAATGGGAAGCCAATGTGCTTTCAAAAAGAAAAATGACACAACCTGACTTCTGTGGAAACAGATCTAGATGCCTCATGAGAACAGGAAGTTAGGAAAGGGGGCTGAAGAGAGACACAGAGACATGGCAAGTGACTCTTCCTGACGGGATGGAGGGGGAGAAGAGCTTGAGGCTGGGGGAGAGAGGGGGAGAGAACGTTGAATCATGGCCATAATTTGAAGGTGGAGCTAATGACTCCATTGCTTATAGTTGAGCAGCCAAACAACAGGAACCACCAGTGAGGTGGATGTGGTAGAGATGAGTGGTAGGAATACGCAGCAGGCTTCCTTCTGAGTCGTGAGGTGAACATGTGTCAGCTACATAGAAATGCTGAGTAGACAGCAGTAAGAAAAAATGATATCCTAAAATTCACAGGCAAATGGATGGATTTGGAGAATATCCTCCTGAGCGAAGTATCACAAACTCAGAGAGATAAGCAGGGGATGTACTCACTCACTAGTGGTCTCTAAACAAACAAACAAGAAAAAAAACCAAGCATGCCCAAGCTGCAAACCACAACCACTGAACATCTTGGGATCAGAAACATCCTGGACTGACCCTTCAGATCCCACTCCAACTATAGGAACACCTGACTCACTCTTGAGGGAGGGGGGACAAAACTGGATTTGCCAGGAGTGGAGACTGATCCAAGCATTATTGGGTCAGTGGGACCATGGGACTATCTGCTCCCTGCCCAGGGCGGGGATGGGGAGTTTCGGAGAAGAAAAATGACCTGATGTGGCAGGAGGGGGAAGGGACCTTGAATAAGGATATACAGGGATGGAAAAAAAAATTCAGAGGGAAAGTTGAACACAAAGTAAATATATGTGTAGCAATCTTATTTGCATTACCACCCTTGATAAGCCATGCTTATGATTCTTATCCTCTTTATAGTTATTGTTAACTTATCAGCATTTTAAATTCATTTTACTGTTTTTTTTTGATAAATACAAAATAAATAAAGAAGAAAAAAAAAGAAATGCTGAGTAGACAGCTGACAAAGGAGTCTTGAGATCAGTAGAGGCATCTAGACTGGAGATCCAAATGTGGGAGATGTCACAGCTACAGAACTCCTGGGGGTTGCTTCTAGGGATAGGCGTTGAGAATGAAGAGAAAACCAGGAATGGAGTTGGAGAAAGAGTGATCACTAGATGAGGCAAGAACTAAAAGGTATGCTATTCTAAAAGCCAAGAATGCAAGGAGCAGGGCATGCCCAGTGCTATTGAATCAAGTAAGAAGAAGATGAGCTGTTCTGTGGATTTGATAAAAGTTATAGTTGGAGAATATCTCCTAGAGTCTATCAGTACCACTGGTCCTCTAGTGCTCTTAAACCAGCTTTTCTGGCCCGTTGGTTTTCTTCAGTTTGTGATGTAAAATCAATGGTCTCCATGGTGACATGCTCTGTTCATCCTTGTCTGTCACACAGGAGTGAGAGTGGGGAGGGACCGACAACCCTGGTACAGTGAGAGGAGGTCTTAGATTCTGTGTGAGTGTCATAAATATCCCTCTAGAGGGGACTTCAGACCTCCAGGATCATGACATGTCTCATTCACCACTAAAAGTTATGTTCAGGCCTATGTCATTCTTCACAGGTATTTCCTGGTGACAATGGGGTCTAACAGTGGACAGTGGAGGAAGGACTAGCTGGGATGAGGATGTGTTACCACACAGGACTCTCTTCAGGCTTTTACCATGAGGATATATTTCTATGTAGTTTGTGTTAAAAAGAAGAATTACACCAAAGTGAAAAGCGCATACATTTTTCCCTCTTTAGAATCCATCTGTTCAAGTAGCTGCAAGTGAGTCAGTGCTAGTCTGGTGAGTACTGTAGTAATGAGACAGAACAATAGAATTCAAAGCTTTTACTTTGAAATCTGCTCATCTGTCAAACTTGGAACCCACAGTGAGGTGAAGTATGACACACAATTCCAACTCCCATCCTTGATGCCTTGGTGCTGCATGGATGAGTCACTACAGAGGACACCCTTTGCTGTCTCCTCTAGTTACTGCAGGGCAGTGGAAGAGTGATCTAGGACAGGACTCAGACATCCCACATGAAAGAGGGTACTCCAGGGTTAGGGTTAGGGCAGTACTCACCACAAAGCTACACCTCCCAGGTAGCCATTGCATTAATCTAGACCTTTGCTAAGTGTCCTGGGTTACATTTCTCTTGCTGTGCTAGATACCATGGCCATGACATCTTATGGAAGAGTTTATTGGGGGTGGGTTTCCAGTTTCAAAGGGTTAGAGTTCATGATCAGCATGTTGGGGAGCATGGCAGCAGGCAGGCAGACATGGTGGTACAGCAGTAGCTGAGAGTCTACATCTTGAGGCAACAACTATGAGGCAAGGGAGAGGGGAGAGGAGAGAACAAGCCAACTTAGAATGGTGAGGCTTTTGAAACCTTAAAGCCTACCCTCAGTGACACACCTCCTCCAACAAGGCCACACCTCCTGATCCTTCTCAAACAGTTCCATCAGCTGGGAATGTGAGCCTATGGGGACCATTCTCATCCAAACCACCACTGGAAGTTTTGTTGCTTTGTTCTTCCCATCAGCCTTCCTTTGGCTGAGTTTGTATGGTGCCTGTGAGAGAAGAGAAAGAGAAAAAATTAGCATGGAGTATTATGTCAGCTAATTCTTAGCCCCAGGAAAACAATGTTGTCTCAGTTTCCCAGACAGAGGGACCAAAGCTGCAGAGAGCTACAAGTCTGGGTCAGGCATTGCCTTCTCCACTTGCATTACCAGCAATTCAGAAGGGAAATGGCTCCTTTAACTTCCTTCCAGTATTGCTTCTACAATTGTAAATGGGCTTAGGGAGTGGGTGGGGCTCAAGCAATGTAAAGGTGGTAAACATGTTTGAGCTCTAAGGCCTCTAATTGGAAAGTGGCATAATCTTAAAATAAATGTTATTACTTTGTTTCTCAACAATGCACACATTTCCTTTCGACAAAATGGAATGGTGTAGGTAGCCCATAAATCTCTTGAATAGGGCCCTCTGGTGCCTACGGATACAGATAAATCACACTGAGAGGACCATGAACCATGAAATGATTCTGTTAGCATGTCATCTGTCTAGAATATATTTTCATATCTCCAGCAGAAGGGTCCAAGCCACAGAGGGAGGTACCCGAACAAAGTTAGTGCCTCTACACAGATCCTCCTAACCTCCTCCATCCTCTACCTGTTTCTAAGTGTGGTACCCTGTTGAGAGACAGTACACATCTAATGAGAGTCATCAGCTAATGTGCAGGTAACAGAGACAGAGTGTCCTTAAGTATATTATCCTAAAGCATAATACGCCATTTCTACTTGTCTAGTCTTCTGAAGAAATTTAATCATTTGTAATAGTCATAATGAGAATTAAAATAATATATTTTTTTGCCTTGTGTCCAATGAGACTTATAAACTGTCTCCAAATGGCTTTGTCTTCAAGTTGCTTTGAATGTATTCTTAGAATATGAGGAGGGGACTTAGTGGCTTAACAGTCTGCGTGTACTCAGCTTCAATATAGAGCAACATGAAAATAGCTTTCTGTGTGTAGAACCCAGGTGTGGGCTGACTAGACTGGTATTTTTGTTTCCTACATTTATCTCTTGTCCTAAGTACATATAATGTCATGGTTTCTGAGTGAAGGCAGAAGAGAAACTTCACCTTGGGCTTGCCCAGTAGTTCCTGACTATTCCAATGGTTCTCCGAGATAGGCCTCTGAGCCAAGTGAGTTTGTACTGCTTGAATCTACACTGGAAGTCAAATGCATCAGTCTAGCATAGAAGCCAACTGCTAGAATCCCACCAGCAGAGGTAGAAGCAGGAGGACAGAGAATTTTAGGACAACCTGGGCTACTAGTGAGCTCCAGACCAGCCTGGGCTATGGTGTGAGATCCTGACTCAATAAACAAAACAAAACAAACACAATACAAAGAACAACAAAGGAAATGAAAACCCTGCTGATAGGCTGAATCAGAACCTCTGGAAGTAGGACCCAGTGTTCTGTGATTTAACAAGCCCAATGGGCATCTTCTTTCCCCATGATTGAGACTACTGTGCAGCGTAGCCCCTCATCAACCCCAACTGGATTGTCAGTGTCCCCACAACTCTTGCCCTCAAGAGGCAACCTCTCCATCCATTCTCCATCAGTCTTGGTCTCCTTAGAGAAGAGCTAACTTCATCTTATTTCCAGTAGGACATTTGGAAGCGCCAGGAAGCCCACAGTTCCCCTATGTACAGCATCTATGCGCAGAGCAGACTGACAGAGGGAATGCAGTGGACCACAGTACTGATGGGACATAGGTGAAATCAGTAGGGGTGGGGCATTGAAGCCAACGGCTCACTTCTTTTTCTTTCATTTCAATGGGACTCTCTAGAGTCTGGCCTATTTTGCTGAAGAACCATGCAGGGGCTTGGGGTCAAAGCAGCTGATAATTAAGAGTTACCGAGCCAGAAGCAACCCTTCTGCATATTTCTTTTAGGAACTACAAGCAAAGGTGGCATCTGAGAATTCTGGAACCCAGAATCCCTGCTGTACCTTATCCTAGCAAGTGAAGTGTCTTAGTTAGGTTTTCTATTGCTGTAACAAAAGACTATTCAGAGGAAGGAGCTTATTTGGCTTACACTTTCACACTGCTGGTCATCACTGAAGGAAGTCAGGACAAGAACTCAAACAATGCAGTATCCTGGACACATGAGCTGATGCAAAGGACTTGGAGGGATGCTGTTTACTGGTTTGCTTCCCATCATGGCTTGCTTGAGTTTCTTTCTTATAGAACCCAGCACCAGCAGCCCAGGAGGCACCACCCACCATGGACTGGGCCCTCCCTTATTGATCACATAAGAAATGCCTTACAGCTGGATTTCATGGAGGCATTTCCTCAACTGAGGCTCCTTCCTCTCTGGTGACTCTAGCTTGTGTCAAGTTGACATAAAACTAGCCAGCACATGTAGCATCCTTTTGCCCCAAATCCCAGGATGACCCATGACTATCTGTAGGAAGAAACCCAGATCTCTTTCTATAGCCTCTAGGCCACACTCCACATCCTGTTGCTTTTCTTTTGATTCTGTCCAGATGCCCTTGACTCTCCAGCCTTATCAAATAAAGCCCCCTACACAAGAACCAAGTCTGCTTGGTTCTTTCTTATCCAATGTCTCCTCAGCCTGGGATACATACCTCTCCTTGCTATCAACTACTACATCTCTCACATAATCTGCCCCCCCAGAACCATTGTCCTCTTGTGATTATCCTTCAAAACCCAGTTCCCAGACCACCTCCTCTGTGAAATCCTCTCCAGTTCCCTGAAACAGGATAAAACACTTAGATGTATACAATCCTTTCTGCAGCAATTGCCTTGGCTATTGAAGTCAGACATTGCCATGATCAAAATGATCCCAATTTTCTAGGCCTGCTTTAAGGGGGATGGGGGAGAGTGGCAGCTGGGGAAACCACAGATCTTGGTACTAAGCCAATCCGAGCGCTTCCTTTGGAGAGTTAAACAGGAATAAACTGTCAGCCAGTTAGCGCATGTGAGCTGAAAAGCTCAGCCCAAGATGGTCGAGAGAGATGCCAACCGAGATGGGTAACAGAGGAGAGAGGAGGGAGGGAGATGAAGGAGGGTGGAGAGAGACAGACAGCAATGGTCAGGGAGGCGCCCCTGCTTTCCTGGCTTCCTCTTTCTTCCCTGAGCCTGCTTTACCTGAGGTCTACCTGAATATCGTTTCGTCTTATTATGTATCAGAGGTAAAAGTTAAATGCTTTAAAAAGCTCATTTATGGCAATCCTGAGAATTACATAAATAAAATGCTTTAAAAAGCTCTTCTTTTGGCAGTCCTGGAAATTGAACCTATGGTCTCATGTGTGAGGCAGGGGCTGTGCTGCTGACCTTCATCCCCAGCTTCTTTTTTTTTTAATTTTCTATTTTAATATTTCCGGAAGCTGCCCAGGATGGTTTTGAACTCCATAGCCCTAAGAGACCCTGAACTTGTCATTTGCCTGCCTCAGCCTCCCAAATAGCTGGACTTACAGGCCTGTCCTATTAGGTACTGTTGAATAAAGCTCCTTTTACTTAGGCTGTTTGAAGCAGGTTTTTTTTCAACATTACCAGGAGAGCTTTGCCAAACACACTCTTTGGGTGTCTGAGGAAAGACACAGGCTCCTGGTGTCCTCAGTTGGGTACAGCCAAGGTCAGTAGACACTCAGAATGTTCATCACACACAAAGGATGACGTCACTAGAATGACTATGATTACTCTGTAGAATCAAAACCTGAAAGGTGAGGCTGGAGAGATGGCTCAGCAGTCAAGAGCAGTGACACTCTGCTAGAGGACCCGGGTCCGATTCCCAGCCCTCACATGGCAGCTGATAACTGCCTGTAACTCCATGATCTGACATCCTCACACAGACATACATGCAGGCAAAACACCAATGTACATAAAATAAGAATAAATGATTTTTTAAAAAAACCCTGAAAGGCAAATTTAGTATTTTGGTGTACATGTGTGATCCCTGTACAGGGATGGGGACTTGGTATACATGTGTGATCCCTGTACAGGGGGGTGGGATGAGGACTTGGTGTACATGTGTGATCCCTGTACAGGGGGGTGGGATGAGGACTTGGTGTCCATGTGTGATCCCTGTGCAGGGTTGGGGACTTGGTGTACATGTGTGATCCCTGTACAGGGGGGTGGGATGAGGACTTGGTGTACATGTGTGATCCCTGTACAGGGGGGTGGGATGAGGACTTGGTGTACATGTGTGATCCCTGTACAGGGGGGTGGGATGAGGACTTGGTGTACATGTGTGATCCCTGTACAGGGGGGTGGGATGAGGACTTGGTGTATATGTGTGATCCCTGTACAGGGGATGGGGTGAGGACTGAAGCAACAGGGTTAGAGTTTGAGGCCAGTGTGAGCTATGTAGTGTGTTCAAAGCCAACCCGGGTTATATTGCAGGACCCTATCTAAAAACAAACAAAAAAGCCAAATTTTCTCTCAAAGGCATGTGTCCCTGGGGGAATGAATACAAAGAGACAGAAGGGCGTGTTCTAGAACTTGTTTCTGGTGGCGGTGGTGGTTATGTGACTGTATGTTTGTCAAAACTCATGAAACTCTAACTAAAAAAAAAAATTAAAGGTGAGTTTTAGTGTATTAAATTATGACTCAATAAACTTATTCTTAAAAAGAAATAATTGAAAAGAGTTAAATAAGATTTTTCTTTATAATATTGTCTCGGGTTTCTGTTACCATGATCAATGCTATGGATGAATTCATCTTGGGAAGGAAAGAGTTTATTTGGCTCACATGTCCTAGTCACAGTCCATCCTTGAGGGAAGCCAAGGCAGAAATTCAACTGGAGGCAGGAGCTGAAGCAGGGACCATGGAGGGATGCTGCTTACTGGCTTGCTCAGCTTGCTTTTGTGTATGCCCCTAGACCATCTGCCCAGGAGTGGCAGCACCCACAGTGGGCCCTCCCACTTCAATCATTAATCAAGAAAATGCCTACAGACTTGTCCACAGGCCAGGGATTAGGTATTTTTTTTCAACTAAAGTCTCCTCTTCTTCCTCCTCCTCCTCCTTCTCCTCCTTCTCCTCCTCCTCGATGTTTCAGGCTTACGTCACATTGACAGAAACAGCAACAACAAAAAACAGAAACAAGAACTAGCCAGCACAAACAAACATTCATTTCACAAAAGAATCTCAACTCTTTCAAATACAAAGCTTTACCTAGTATTTTTTTTTCCTAGTCTTTTGACCTTAACAGTATGGATGCTGACTGTAGGACATGGTGTGCTTCTTGCTATGATTGGCATCATTCAAAATGTTGCTAGTCATTCTCTTCTAGAGTTCTGAGTAGATAAAAGATTGTCCTCAAAGAGAAATCTGAACCACAAAGCTTCCTTTTTCTGCAAGATGAGCACTGACTAGCATCGCCTAACCATCAGCTTGTTGATTTGAGAGCTTTATACAGACTATGCTGTGCTAAGGAGGCATTTCCTGGACTTAAGTGCTGGTTTGTAGGATGTTGAAACCAACAACAGCCAGTTTAGGAAGGTTGCTGGAATCGAGTGCATATGGGGTATCCTGGCTTGGATAATATAAACAGACTTCACTGACTTCCTGGGGGCTGAGGACATCAAGTTTCACCCACAATTCCAGGTGTCATTTCTTCCCACTGCAGTCATTTCTGCAACTATGACACATTTCATTTTCACTGTGTCCTAAATACTATGTAGTTGGATTCATATTTTAAAAAAAATTATTTTAAAAAGACACAAAAGTAGAGTCCTTTGAACATCTTGTTTATGCCAATTAATACAAATATTGATGTCTTGATTAGTTTTTCATCAGCTTGACACAATCTAGAGCCATTTGGAAAGAAGGAACCTCAATTGAGAAAATGCTCCCATCAGATTGTCCCATCGGCAAACCTGCCTGGCATTTTCTTATTTAGTTATTGATATAGGGGGGCACAATCTCCAGTGGGTGGTGCCACTCCTGGGCTGGTGGTCCTGGGTGGTGTAAGAAAGCAAGCCACAAGGAACAAGCCACTACATAGTGTTTCTCCTTGGCTGCTTCTTCAGCAACTGCCTCCAGGTTCCTTCCTTCGATGAGGGACTGTGATGTGGAAGTATCAACTGAATAAGCCCTCTCCTTTCCAAGTTGCTTTTGGCCTTGGTATTTTATCACAGCAATAGAAACTCTAACCAGGACATGTAGCTACAGACCTGCTCATCTTGTCACTGAAGTTCAGTCACTCCGGCACATACTTAAAGGTGAATCTTTGGAACTTATAAAGAAGACATGTCGTCAGGGTGCAGGTGACTTTCCTGCTCTTTTGGGTTGACCTCTGAAGCGTGTTTCTCTACTAAGGAACTGTCTTTGCTTCACAGACGATACATAGAAAATGTTTTCATGTTCAATAATAGTGTTTCTGTCTTGCAAGTGCAGGAAAATATAGAACAGAAGTGGCTTACAGTGAGTGCAATTATAGTGAATATGGATCTTTAAATACTTTCTATCCTTCACGCTTTTCTTTTTAATAGTAGAAGTTGGTAGATTTCACTAAATCCATGCCGTTGTCCCCTGCAGTGACCGAGTGGCTTGGCTCTCTGCAGCTCTGTACATTTCCATACTGCCAGTGGATTTCTCAGAAAGGATTGTTCATAGATCACTCATGAATTTTGTTCAAAGTGATACTCATATAGAGTACCAGTGGGGATTTACCACCTATCCATACTGCCGCTCAGAGGGGCCTATAGCCACATCAGGATGGGTTGTCTGGACACCCACATGGGGTCAAGTCACAAGTGAATTTTTTTCCAACGTGGCCCATTGAAGTGGCACTTTACAGGGCTCAGTTAGAGAACCTTGGAGCAATGTGACTAATCTTATTTATAGGCCACTTCTTCACAAAACCCAAACTGTAGTAAGTCATGTGTCCCGGAGCCCTAAAGAACTATTCAGCAAAATTTGTATGTTTTCTGACTATCCAAGAGCTTTCAAACCCCATTTTAGTAAAACAACAAAACATTAAATATAATATGCCAAGCCCTGGGGCTTAACAGTTCTGCCATTTTAATTATACAGTTAGCTGTTATAATTAGATTGTAAATTTGTGGTCAGGCACATCTGACCAGTTATTGGAAGCACAAGAATAAATCATTAAATCATTATTAGAGCCTGGAATGATGGCCATCATAGAGACAGGTGGGAACACTTTGTATTCCCACTCACTGTAAGTCAGGAAACCTGTGCAGAGTGACCAGTTTACCTTGTTTGTAAACATAATTCTTTGATCTCTGTTCCCATTGGGAGCTGCAATTTTCCACACAAATGTTACTAGCAGCAAAGGACTCAGGACCCCGAGGAGCTGAGGGCTGTCTTCACTTTGCCGTTTATTTCTATGTTTTGATTATTATTCTTTCTTCTAGTTTCAGTATATTTCAGGCTAAAAAGCAGGATTATTTACTAAGACACCCCATCCCCTCCGCAGGTGTGGGCTGTTGTATGGATTATATGGTGAATGGGACCCAAATGCAAAACGTTATTATTCAGATCCAATTGGTCAGGCAGGCAAATCAGCTGAGACCCAGAGCGCACCAGCTCTGTTTTGCCTTAGTGGAAAATGACAAGGTCAGCTCTGGGAGCCTTGTCATCATACTGCTGCGGCATCAGGACTTCGGGGACACCTCCCCCATCCCCTCACCAAGGGAGCTTGAAATGTGAGCTACTGGGCTCCAGCTGCACTTCCAAGCCGGGTTTGAGGGACACAAACTGTTCTAGAGATGATGACTATTAATTGAATCACCATGGCCCTGTTCTCAGAGTATATTATACTGTGAGAAGGCTTCCCCCAAAAGCTGGAATGTCAGGGTGTCTTTCACTGACCACAGCTGTCATGTGACAGTCTCATAGGCAGTATGGAAAATCACTAGATTGAAATACATCAATTACTGCTTTTTCTATAATCTTGACTTTTTGCATGCTGTAAAATGGTTGGCCATGTCTCCACAGAGATCACACAGGGTGCTGCTTTTGCAAATGGAAGGAAGGCAGAGGGAAACCTGCCCTTTATAAAAGGCTTTACATAAAGAGTCTATTCTAGGAAACTATTTCTTTTAGGCTCACCATTTAATGATAGTGGGTTGGGGGACTAGGAATTTCTTCTTCCCTGTACTGTACAACAGATCACAGAGCAATATATAAACCAAAAAATAAAATAAAATAAATGTTGCCCCAATGTATTTTTCAGACAATGAAAGTTTCAGGATCCCACTGTCAACAGTTAGCTGTGGTTACCAGCTGCTTTCTATGCAGAATATATATGCAAACATTCTGCAATTTGCTGCCTACTCCCCAGCATTCTAGGTAAAATGTATTCTACAAGGAAATTTTCTGATATGTCATGATATAAACTAACTATTCCATATATTAGCTTTTTCAAATAATGTTTGTGTGTCTAGAATAGGCTAAGGTAGAGGTAATTTTCGATACCCATTTATCTCTGTAATTATCTCAAGCCCCCGGGAGCCCACGGATGGTTTATTAAGTAGATTTAGAAAGAATAACCACAGTATTAAGCTTTTTTCCCCCTACATAGTGGGCTTCCAGTGCACAGAGCATTACAATTATTTGGAGACAATCTGTAGTCTTGGAGACAATATGGCAGTAGTGACATCAGCAGCAATTATGGGTAATTTTTACCCGCAGTTTATCACCAAGGTAACCAGAGTAGGTTTCCCTGCTTGCAATTTTAAGAATGTCATCGTCCTAGATGCAGGCAGGATGTAGGAACAGATTATGCTCAGAATCCCTTCTTCTCCCAATTCCATTCCCCTTACGCAACAGCCCTTTGGAATTCAGATAGCACAGATCTATTTTTGGTAACATCTTTCAGTTTTTGAAGCTATTAAGAATGATTTCAAATACCCTCCATATAAGAAAAGCATTTGTCAGAGCATTTAAACTGTATGATGCTTCTTCTTGGTTGGATATCTTCTTTTGTTTGGGGCAGCAGTCATGAGCAGAGCCCTAGCAATGGAAGGGAGACAGGGGAAAAGCCATTTGGTCCTTCATAAATCACACTGCCTGGCTCCCTCCTCAAACTAACCTTCCTAAGGCTATGAGGCGGTCTTGCTGTTTTGTTTTGTTTGTTTGTTTTTGCAGTCCTAGGTTCAAACCCTGGGTCCTGAGCTTGGTAGGCAAGCTCTCTACTATTGAGTTACAACCCCACCCTCTCACTGGCAATAATTTTTTTAAAAAATGGTTTGCTTATTACATGTATGTGTATGTGTTTTTGGTGCCCATGGAGGATAGAGAAGGATATTGGGTCCCCTGGAATTGGAGTTACAAGCTATTGTGAAGTACTGGCTATGGAACCCAGGACCTCTACAAGAGCAGCAAGCACTCTTTACCACTGAGCCATCTCTCCAGCTCCTCAGGCAGTGTCCTGTTGACTGAAAATTTCAGTATAGTATTCTGTGCAGAGGCAAATGTCAGAAGGCTACTGATAGGCAATGGTGGCCCTAAATGAAAAATGACAAGTACAGTGGTATGTTACATTTAGATTCTTGGGTTGTTCTGTTTATATGTTCACTGTGAGTATATACACCCCGCCTGGCTTTCTTTATTTTCAGACATGGTCTTACTAAGTTGCATAGCCTGGCCTTGAACTTACTGTGTAGTCCAGTGAGGCCTCAGAGTTATTATCCTTCTATCTTAGCCTTTTTACATGCACAAGGATTTCCCTGGAAAGTGTACACAGAAGTACAACCGCTGTACCAGCTAAATCAGTTATCAACTTGAGTACCCAAGAGGTTTGGGTGGGAGCTTTATTAATTTACAGGGACATCTTATCTACTCTGGACTTCACTTTGCCATGAAGCAAATGTCTTCTCTTAGTCTGTATCCTGTCTTCTAATGTAGTTATGCAAAAGTACTTAAGGTTTATACAGTCAAGTTCCCCAAAGTTTTTGTCTTTGATTTTGCTTTTCCTCTTACAGAGTCGTTATCTATGTCAAAGTCAGCATTTTTTGCAAGCATTAAAGCTTTGATTTTCTTATTGAAGTTCTAGTTCATATAGAATAAAAAATGTATGTAATACAAGAAAGAAATCTAAATCTTTTAAATATGCAAAGCCAATTATAATATTATTTATTGACTACTGTAAACTAGAACCCATGATCTATAATCTTATATCATGTCATATCTTCTATATAGTTTTATTGTCTTTTTAGACCCAGTGTAAATACCATACAATTTGGATTATTATGTTTAGATAACAATCCCTAGTAATATAAAGTGCTTTTTAACCATAGTAATATAAAGCAAGTTCTTTTTAATCAGCCAAATTACAGAGTCTGGACATTTGAGTACAGAAGAGGAGCACTTCCAGAGTGGAGAATAAGTGACACTGGGGTCAGGCTGTGGCTCTCCATTGCTCTCTTACTGAGTTGCCTCAGAAGGTCAGAGTTCTTAGTAGCTCTGCAGAGCAAGAGTCTTCTAGACCTGATGACCCTAACTCAGGCATGAACACGTGCTAATGGTTTTTCCACACTGACCATGACTCTTGCTGGTTAAGTATTGGGACAAGTGGCTGTCACTTTGCCTACAGTCTGGTATCTAGGTTGTTTCCCATTGTGTCTACCTCAAGGCTTTCCAGGCAGATCTAGGCAAGGTCATCACTCTTTCTTCTCCTCCTCCTCCTCCTCCTCCTCCTCCTCCTCCTCCTCCAAACTGTAGCTATTCTTGTCCAATTGCCTTTTAATATGAAACTTAGAAACAGTGTGAAAAATTCTATCTTATTGTGAGTCTGTTTGGAATTGCATACAGGGTAACTGGGTAACTAAACTTCTTTATTATATGAGCCTTTCCACATATCAGAATGCCACAGACTTCCTTTAGACTTGCTCTATTTATATCATTCAGTTTAGATCTTTACCTTCTTCATTAAAATTTTTGCACATTAGGAAACTATTAATAGATAACTTTTGTTGCTTCCGTCTAAATGGTGTTTTTGCTCATTAGTTCTAATGGTGCTGATGCTCATATCTTGTGTTATGTTGAAAAGGCCATGATAGCAGGCCTCTGCCACAGCTGTTATCTTATGAGAATGCTTTTCTGGTGTTTTGATGCTAATGGTGTTTGAGGTTATGAATTGCTGTGGGGCTGGTCTCACAGGTCCATCTATCTCTCTGTAATCTACCTGGTGCTCTCTAGTTTCACAAAGCTCCCCATTTCCAGTCATCCAGTCAGCAGTTTGGGGGTTCATTTACTCTGCATTGATGCACACTTTTCATGACTGCCCTAGAGCAATGTGGGACAGGTAGGTGGTGGGAGTTAGAAAGAAAAAGCAATGGGAGTTTGCCTCACTTTGAGATACAGCTCTTCTGAGTGGTCCCCTGGAGAGTTCAGGTGCCAACAGCAGTCTGAAAGCTTATTTCTTGCTTCTCACTCTAAAACTGTGGATTCCTTCTAGAACTTTCTCTGTTCATACCAGTATCCATTTCTGGGCTCAGGCTGCTTGATACCAGGATGAAGTTGTGGGTGGAAAGAAAGAAATACATCATTGTTTAGGTTCTACCAAGGATTTTATTCTTTTTTTTGCAATCCCAAGTATTTTCAAAGTCCTCAAATAATTGTTGTGTATGACCATCTAAATTTGTAGCTATGTTGACTATGGACAAGGTAGAATGCATTTCCTTCATTTTCCATAGAAACAGAACCCACTGGCCTTTTAAAATAAATAGTTTTGATTCAATCAATCCTGTTATTTCTTTGTTTCTACTTCATTAACTTTTATGCCTAATAAAATTTTCTACATGTTTCTTTCCTTAAGTGACTTGATTCTTCCACCATTGACTCTGGCCTTAAGATGAAGTCCAATTGTTCTCCTTTGCCCCATATATCCATAGAAATAATATTCTATCAAATTTCTGCAGAAACTGATTTCAAATAATGTGTATTTTTATTGCAAGTCTGTTCTCTGATGTTTCTGGTTTCCATTCTTGAACTCGTCTTTGACTAATAGTGTTAACCTTGTTCTTTTAAACCAATGGTTTGCTATGTTTCATTTTGAAAGCTGAATCCTAGTTGTATTTTGTTTTGGTCACTCACTGTAGTTTATACTAATTCAATTTCATGTTGTTTATTGAGAAGTTGTGACCTAGTCCATGTTCAGGTTTTGGATTCATGGGTACTTGAAAGAGGTGTGGCTCCTTTAATTGTGAATGGCAAAATTCTGTATTTCTCTCATGGATCCAGATTAAAAACACTTATAAGAGGGCTCCTGAGGTGGAAGGTCTTTTCAAGAGGGAGTTTTTGGAATTTTGGTCCTAAAGCTCTTGCCTTGATAAGCAGAGTGCTGGATCCTGTGTCAGTCTAAAGTTTCGTCGAAAGACATGGTGAAAAGATGCTTTTGCAAGGGGAACAGATTGTTAAAGCCTATCCATGTAGAAGCTGGAGTTGCAATCCAAGCCTTTTTGATGCTACTCATTTATCTATACTGGTGCTTAGGGGTACCCAGTGATCCAGCATAAGAGTGTTCAGATGGACTGTCCAGGGAGAGTTGCTTAGATATCTCCCCATCAAAGCATCTGTGGAGATTCTCTTCATCTAGTGATTGGAAACTACAAAATGGCATGGTGTGAGCTTAGAAGATGGCTGCTGACCTATCAACAATGCTACACAATATACTCTGTGACAGAGAGGTCTGAGAGTCTTTGTGGGCCACGAGCCCATAAGATCCTTTCATTAATTCATGTATTCAACATGGTCACTAATAGGAAGTAGCCTTGGAGGACAGTCACAAGAAATGCACAGCTTCATTCTCATCAAGCCTTCATTAATATCCTCCGTGGCCAAGGCATGGCAATAGATCTGGATCAAAAACCTTCACATTAGGAAAAAGATCTTTTCCTACTCATCTCACCACATGGGAAGCAGAGTTTCTCTCTCTCTCTCTCTCTCTCTCTCTCTCTCTCTCTCTCTCTCTCACACACACACACACACACACACACACACACACACACACACACACACCAGATTGCTGCCGCAGACGGTGAGAATGTGTGGGCATTCTCCATATACCTTTTTAAAATGAATTGAGCTAAATTATAGCTTTCCGTTTATAAAACAGTGGTAGTCTAAATCTGTAGAGTGCCAAATTCAGACATTGCCATAGTAACTCTGTTTTTCCCAGGAAGTAATTGAAAAAGGCACTTTTACAAAAATAGAATATTGATGTTCATATCTATAAAGGAATTAATTTACTGACTTATAGAGAGGAAAGAAGAAAGATGAGCTGCTGGATGCATTTTAATGTGGTTGCGATTATCCCCAGGGTGGCGAGCGGCTCACACTTGCTCTTTTATTTTTTGCAGCAAGGAGCACTTTTCTTTTCAGCCTGGTTTATGTATAGAAATCGTTTCCAGAAATATAGAGCGTAATAAGGAATTAGCAAGCACATTTAAGTAAAACACTAAAAAGCTCCAATTTGTTTCTTGCCATTATCAATTTGATGAATGTTAGCATTGCTTTTGCAGGAGAGTTAATCGCCATTTGTGATGGGCACAGCGGCAGTGCAGCATGAATAGCTGAGAATGTGCTTCACACTTAGGGAACACTGGCCTGTCACAGGTGCCGTTGTGAAACTCAAGAGCCAGTGGAGAGAGGAAGATGTTCAGGACGGGAAACAATGTTAACTGTGGCCTCCTGGTACTATTCAGAGGGTTTTACTATTTCAATTAAATATGTATGGGTATATTTATATGTGTCTATTTATATATCTATTTATATGTATATTTCAGGGATGTTTTACTGAAAATGTTCTTCAAGGTAACTAGATTTTTTTCCCATTTAATGAATGAGTTAAGAATTAATTAATTAAGAATTAGATCCCAGCTGGCCAAAGGATGATCCTAACAGTGCATCTCAGATGGAAACTATTAGGACTCATGGTGGGATTAGGGAGAAGAGCGTGAGGATGGCTTGCTCTGATGTCATCCGGGGCACATCTCTGGGAGGAAGTGAGAATAATATGGTTCTTCCCTCAGGGCTATTTCCATCTTAACAAGACAGATAAATTCTTCAGCAAGTGATTCAACTTGTAGGAATAGAATCTGAAGCATAGAGAACCTGGCATGGATGCTGAGGATGGATGATGGCAAGAGGATGCGAGAGGATGCTCTCCTTCTGATGTGTGCCTGGGATAGTGTTCTCAGACTTGGACCTGATATGCTGTTACTCATTTATGTCTGTATGGGATATCAGTTTATGGGGAAGGGAAGGATGGTGGCATAATTGTCTCTGGAGCAAGAGGCCCTGGGGAAAGAGGGAGCACGTGGTAGATACATGCCTGTTGATGAAGCAAACAGATCTAAGGCAGAGAATGACACTCCATCTCTGACAGGCATTCTTATTTCCATTGCTTCTCTGTGACTGTGGACTTTGAAAGAACCTGCCAGTAACTTTTTTTCCAGCAAAAAGAAAAAGACAAGGAAAGATTAGTGGATACTTGCTATATGCTTATTGTTAGTTCAAGTTCTTTATATGATACTGTAGTCAGTCTCTTTAAACACCCTGTAAGGGTGGCATTAATACCCTGGTTTTCAGAGAAGAAAACTGAGGCCAAAGACTAACTTACTTTGTTTTTCTTTTATGTGTGTGATGTTTATGCATGTGTACAAGTGTGGGGTGCTTTTGCCTACTGGGATGCATGAGGGGACATGTGAAGGTCAGATGTTGATTCTGGATGTCTTTCTGAATCTTGTCTCCATCTTACTTGTTTCTACACAGTGTTTCTCACTAAACCTGAAACTTGCCATTTTAGCTAGACTGGCTGACCAGCAAGTTCTCTAGATGTTCTTGGCACCTTCCTTGCCTTTCTAAGGCTGTGGGTACAGGGGAGTGTGGCCATGTCTGGTTTTCACATGGTCCTGGGGGTCCTAATGCTTGTACAGACTCTTTGCTCATTGAAGAAATATCTCTAGCCCCTTGATTTTTATCTCTAGCCCCAAGTCCTAAGCTGAACTTGAACTCCCAGCGATCATGCCTCATCCTACTTAGTTAAGAATGTAAGGTGAGCCATCATGCCTGGCTTTAGACATCATCTTGACTAGGATTTTACAACTAGAACATGACAGAGCCAGAGTTAGAAATCAAGCAGTCTAGCTCCCATTTTCCTAGAAATCGGGACACAAAACTCTTTTAGTTGTGAGCATGGGCAACGAGAGAGGGAGGAAGTTCAGCCCTGGATCACAGAGACTTTTATGTAGACTCTTGGATGACATCAAAACCCTTAGCAGCTTTTGCTGAGCATCAGAAAATGCTTATACTGGAGATGGTAGCTTCTCTTTGAGGGAAATGACTTTAATTGCATCAGTGCTGTGGTATTTGACACAACAACATGTTGTTGAGGAGGGGAGCTATCACAGGAAACAGTGACCACGTGCAACTGAGCATTCCCACTAGTTATTTTCATTCTAGACATATTCAATTTGTCAATAGCTTCACCTACTGCTGGTGAAGCAGACATCAGGATATGGCTCTGCCTTTTGAAGCCTCCACATTACACCTTAAGTGACTTTACTATTAAGACTTGTAGTTATAGCTTTTAAATTTGCCACCACCACCACCCCCCCATCTCAAAATTAGCTAAGCACAAAGATGAAATCCATTTCCAGGAACCAGCTCTCATGGGTGTTAAAAGCAAATCTTAGGAAGAGGTACTGGGTTACAGAGAAGGTTTGTTTGGTTGGCTGTTGAAGTGTAGGGGCACCTGTTCATACATAGCACATCTGATTTCACAGGCTACATCTGGACCTAATGCCCGTGGAAAAGGCAGCTCAGCTTGGGAAAGATCCTTTAGCAGGAAAGAATAGCAAACTCTAGCTGGCTGGCAACAGAACAATTTTCTTGAATGTTAAGCCAATCTTCTTGTCAGTGTGTGGTAATCACTCGATGGAGCTGGGAAAGTCTCAGGCCCCTTCGTTATCCATACCAATGACTCAGGAAAGTTATATTTTAGTGCTTGAAATAGGAGGATTGAGATCATTAAATGACTTCTAGCATATCCAGAGGTCAAAATTGTGAGTACTGATATTTCATGGTGCTTCTTATTTTCTTTTATAACAAATGGCTTATCTGAAATTAGGAAGACAGTTATAGCCCTAAACTTTAAATTATTAGTGGTTATGGGTTGCTGTGATGTTATCCATTTCTGGAAAGTAAAGAAGGTAGGGATGTGTTAGAAAGAAGTTTCTCTGCATTCCAAGTCTCCTACTCAATTCAGTTCATGTTTCAAATGGCTAGAAGTGGGAAGAGGTGGAATCCTTTAAGGAGAATGCCTTGGTCAGAATGCCAGCATCTATCACTTGAAGTAAAACAACATCTACCTTAGTGACTAATCTTCAATAGTAAGTGTACGGTAACAAATAATGGTTATTATGAGTAATTGTTTCCTGAGTGTATGATGTGCAGTCACCTGGAGAGGGGGCGTGGGGACACATTGGCCCAGCAACAAAGGCCTTTTTGTTCACAATGGTCCATGCAAGATAAGCAAGGCCCTAAGACACAGGCATTATAGAATTGCTGCAGAGCAAAGCGAGGCAGGAGGCTGGAATTTCCCTCTCAGGCACTGGTTAGGTAATTAGAGCCAGCAGCGGGAGGCAAATGAAAGCCTTACTGGAAGGTTCTAGATAGATGGTGTTTTGTGAGGTTTGGAGACTTCTCCAAAGCCCTCGAGCAAGACTGAAGTGCTGAAGCAGGCACCGGCAAGTCCCTCCAAGCTGGATGTGTCCCTTGGTAGGTTGCAAAGTCCTCCAAAACCAAAGGCTGCCATAAGAATGGGGTCCATGTGATCTCTGATTTAAAAAATAAATGGGAACAGAGCATCATGACCGTGGAAGGAGAGGGTCCCTGACTGAGCTTGGCATCTAGCATGTAGTTGTGTATCTCTTTCAGGCTGATACCACAGAGCACTTGCTCTTAGAGTCATATCTGAATCTATATGATATTTGTTTAATACAATTATTAAAAGTTTGAAAATAGAGACAGTTCATGGTGTCTTCTTGCTCTACTGGAATGAGTTAGCTGAGGTTGGAATTGTGTGAGCTAAATAAGCATTGAGGACAATGACAGTGGCCTTAACTGCAGTCCTGGTATTCTGAAGGCTGTGGAAAGCACCCTTTACCTTCCTGTCCCCAGGCTCCTGGAAAGGCTATAACATATAAGCTCATTAGTAAGAAGACTTCACAGGTTGTGGGTTTCATTCTAGTTTGTTCTATGACACGGCACAGGTGGAGGAAAAGATATATCTGGAGGCGATGATCAATGCATGTTTGGCAGGTTTTTCCTTCTTCCTGTGTTTGAATCGTTGCCCTAGCATATCCTGTGAGGTAATCACAGGTACAAGTTGATTGCTCAGATCTTGAACATCTATCCAAAGAAAGCTGGAACATGGAGGTTGTGCTCACGAGGCAAGAGTGCAGGTGGCTTTGATGTTCTGATGCAGCTGCAAAGATGATGCTGCTCACTCATCACTAGCTCTTTTATCCTATCTTATGCTTTGGTTGGTTTTTCTATTCTGGGACAACTGTGATAGATCCTTGGTTGGAAAAGATGCTCAACCCAGAATACTGTTAATTTCTCTGTTAGATGAAGCCTCTAATTACAGTTAGGTAAATGCTTCCCTTCTTCATTGGTTGTGTATGTATTAATTTATGTGATCATGCGCATTTATGTCTTTCTTATGCACATGCTAATCTGTATTAAGGCATGTATAAAGTCATTTATAAATGAAACTCATCCACTTCTTGACTATTGGTGCTTTTGTTTCGATGTTTTATCTCTCTACCTCTAAGGTGGGTAGGAACTGTGACTTCTAATTTCTGAGTATTTTTTTTTAGATTTACATATTTTTATGTGTATGAGTGTTTGCCTGTGTGAATGTCTGTGCATCACATCAGTGTCCCTGGAGGCCAGAAAAGAGCTTTGGATTCCCTAGAACTGGAGCTATAGACAGTTGTGAGGTACTATATAGATGCTGTAAGTCGAACTCAGGTCTAGCAGTTAGTACTCTTAGCCAGTAAGCCATCTCTCCAGCTCGTTGCCTAGTAATTTAAAGATCCACCATGCACACTGAAATCTCAAGTATATGAATCTGATCCTACACATTTTATTATAATTTATTATATTGCATTTTCTTACCTGGGAGCATGAAGTCTCATTTAAAACAGACAGACATAAAAAACAAACTTTCTCTTCTGGTTTTCCCCTAGTCATTTCCCAAGAGGCTGTTGATTTTAGGATAGGCAGCAACAGTCACAATGCAGCTCCTTTAGGGGTGCAATGGAAAATGATCTACTCCTGGTACAATCTTGTGCCTCTAGCTTCCTCCCCTATTCCTAAACATTACCAAGTCTTGGATAATACAGAGGTAATGATGCAGAATTTTCTCCGTCTGCTGTTAAGGACTTCTCAGGAGTCTTTTTCCTGTGTCTGTTACTGAATTGGCCCTAGCCTTGAGTGTTTATATATTTGGTTTCATATGCCAATTGCTGCATGACGGCTTATTCAAAACCAGACTGAATTAGAACAATAGGGATTTTACATTCCATTGATTTACATTTCATGATTTGAGGGTCAGGGATTTAGGCACAGTGCAACTGGATAATTTTGTTATCTTACCTGATATGACTTGGGGTCATTCTGTGTCACCTACTGTAACTGGCTGCTTTACCACGTGTTTGGTACCCTGGTTCAGGTGGGCTAGAAGTCTAGGCTCACTGGACCCCACTCTATAAACATGGTCTCTCTAGCTGGAGGATTGGACTCAAAAAAATCCAAGGGTAGATATTTTAAGAAACAGGAAGTAGAGGCTGCAGTTCTCTTCATACTTCAGCAAGATCCTGTTGGTCAAAACAGTGGCAGACTCTGGCAGATTCCAGGGGTGAGTAGAGACCCAAGTCTCAGTTGGAAGAGTGTCAAGTAATTTGTGCGAGGTGGTTTGTAATAACCCTGTTGAATATGCTTGATGGCAGGCAGAACTTAGAGCTAGAGAGCTCACTGTTTTATGAACTCCATAAATGTGCATACACCACTTTTGAGAGTGTGTACAGGTAACAAATATGGGGACATTTGCATTTAAACAGCCCAGCTCTTGAAAGTGGTTGGTTACCAAATAGTAGCTGTTGAGTAGCTATTAATTTGATTTGTGGTTTTTAATATGTCTTTATGGAATGTAGTTCGATGGCTGAGCCCAAAGTTGGGGTATTAATTTCCACACGAGACAGGATGACTTTTGTCATTCTGGTCCTGAGTTAGCCTGTCTGCCATTACATATCTGGGTACAAACTGACAATATGGACAGATAGCTGTTTAGAGAGGAACAAATGCAAGTCCCTTCGAAGATGACATGGGCTTGAGATCTTCTGTTAGTGCATGGGTGGTACTGACTGAGTGCATGTGGACATTTTGTACATTTGAATATGCTAGTAGAAAACATTTTTTAAAAAATTAACATTATTTTCAAATTCCATGTATGTTCTCTGGCAAACTCAAATGAAGAAAAAATTTCTTCTATCTATTTTTTTTATGTTTACCCCAAATACAATCTTTCTTCCATTGCAAAGTTCCTATGATTCATCCAGTCTCTTATTTTTAGATTGGCCATAATATGCTCTGTCTTCTTCTTGATCATTAGCTTCAAATGTATAATGTACTTTTACCATAGGATGGGTTCCATGAAGGAGTGAACAGTGCCCTTAAGAAAATCGAGATACTGTATTCAGTGAGACAAGGATGTTGCTTTTCTCACAATTACAGCGTGACAGGGAATCTGTAGCACATGGGTCATACATGTGACCCTCTTAAATTGTGGAACTGCATTTCAGGTTAGGCTCTCCCACCCTCCCACACAATCTTGAAGCCCAAAGGCAAGCTCTTCCTGTCACCCATGGGTGGAAGGAATGATTGATCTCAGCTAAGAGCAGAAGTCATTCTTTTCTGCATGCCCCATGTCTAGCCTGCTCTAACTCACAGGAGAGACACAATACTGAGTACATAGGCAGGGCAATTGTCTGAATGTACAGACCTCCTGTTCCTAGTCTTTCATTTGCTCTATTGAACTCTATTGTCTCAGAACATACTGCTGTAATAACCTACGCCAAGCTTCTGAGCAAATGTAAACATCCAGTTCTAGCAACCTTGTAAGCAGAGGTTGTAATTGCCATAGGCAATGCCGTTTGGAAGTCTTTTTGGCACACACACACACACACACACACACACACACACACACACACACACACCCTGAGGCACAAATTGAAGATACCATAGGCTCCTGTAATTATTTCTGCAGCCATGTTGCTGAGAGTGTGACAACTGCCCTTTCTCCCTTTTCTCTGTAAAACTCCCTCCCGCCCCCGCCTCTCTCTATACTTGGAAGCTTAGATTGTGGTGTTTTCCACCAAGAACAGTATTTATTCATGCATAAACATTATTGTTTCTGAAACATGCTGGATTTTATTAAAGGATAATGTTACCCTTTCTTTGGCCCTAAGTGGTGTCTTTAGTAGTGGCTACACTCTGAAAGTAGGTGAGCCAATGTACTTTGAGTCTAAGGGCTGCTTTCATGCTCAAGAAGATTTAACTACTCATTTCTCTCTCAGGACTGCCTTTATTTCTTCATCTAATAAAAACAACATTTTCACTTTATACTGTAGCAAAGGTCTCTTCTCACTTTCTTTGTTATTTACATCTTTTTAAAATATTTATTTATTTTGTATACAGTATACAGAAGAGGGTACCAGATCTCATTATAGATGGCTGTGAACCACCATATGGTTGCCAGGAACTGAACTCAGAACCTCTGGAAGATCAGTCAGAGCTCTTAACCTCTAAGCCATCTCTCCAGCCCCTGTTATTTACATCTTTACTTTATACTGAAGCAAAGGTCTCTTCTCACGTCTGCCTTTGTTATTTTTCTGTTGCTATGACAAAATAACATGATCAAGGCAACTTATAAAAGAAAGTGCTTAATTGGGGTTATAGTTTCAGAGGGTAGAGCCTATGATGTCAGAGCAAAGGTGTAGGAACAATGGAGTCTATGGGCAGGAACAATGGAGAACTCACATCTGGATCCACAGCAGGAAACAGAGAGAAAAGGTATGGGTCTTCTGAAACCTCAAGCCTACTCCCTAGTTACACACTTTCTCCAACAAGGCCACACCTCCTAGTCCTTCCCAAACAGTTCTACCAATTGGAAACCAAGCATTCAAACATATGAGCTCTGGGGACTGTTCATCACACCTTCCTCAAGGCTTTCCTAGTTGGACTCTTCCACTTCTCTGCTCTCCAGCCTTGTAGAAGGAGACAAGCCAAGGCAAGCACTCCTTTAGATGGGGGCACACAGTCAAGGTAGAGAGGGTGGATTCCTCTGAGCAGAACTCTCGTGCTTTATAGGAAGAGCTGGTCCTTCATGAGGCTGGTTATTAGCCCATAGACTGGCATGCAAATGCTATCTTACCATCTGTCTTAGTCACTGATTTCTGTTGTGAAGAGACATACTGACCAAGACAACTCTTCTAAAGGAAAACATTTAATTGGGGGCTGGCTTAAAGTTTCAGAGGGTTAGTCCATTATCTTCATGACAGGAAGTACCGCAGCAGCAGACACAGTGCTAGAGAAATAGTTGAGAGTTATATCCTGACCAGGAGAGAGAGAGAGAGAGAGAGAGAGAGAGAGAGAGAGAGAGAGAGAGAGAGAGAGAGAGAGACTGTGCTTGGCATGGGCTTTTGAAACTTCAAAGCCCATCCTCAGTGACCCACTTTCTCCAGCAAGACCACACCTCCTAATCCTTTCAAATAGTGCCACTTCCTGGTGCCTAGGCATTCAACTATATGAGGCAGTGGGACCATTCCTATTCAAACCACCACACCACCTATTCCCAAAACAGTGTGTGACCCATCCATTGTATTAGCTATCTTCTTGACCATGCCCTATTGTGAAATGGATGTATTTTCTAAAGACATCTTTTTTTATCTTAATTTTCATCTATCATATATTTTAATATGATACTTACAAGACATAAAAGAAGCTTCTTTAAAATGAGTAAGTCAGTAGTGTTCAGTATACTTCAAGCATTGTGAGCTATTGTTTCCATTTAGTTCCAAAATGCTTCTTTCTCATCACCTAAAAGGGAACTTACCCACTAAGAAGCTGTTCCCATTTCTCATTGCTCCCCAGACCTCCCACTACCAATCTGCAGTCTGTCTCCATGAATGTACCTACTCTGGAGATTTCCATTTACTTCCTGTAAGGGGAAGCATGTACTACATGGATATTTGTTTCTGTCTTCCTTCAATTACCATATTTTTGAGGTGCAGCCATACCATATCATAACATGTACCAATATGTTAATGATTTTATAACTGAAAAATATTCCCTGTATTTATGAACTATACAATCCATTCATCCATTGATAGATGTTTCCATCTGTATTCATTATTTTTCTGATGCTGTAATAAAAATACCATGATCTAAAGCAACTTGTTTTGGCTGTGATTCTAGAGGAATAAAGTTCATCATGGCAGAGAAGAGTTGACAACAGGCAGAGAAAGTATGGCGACAGGGGCAGGAATCTGGTTAATTATGTTTTCATCTGCATTCAGGAGGGAGAAAGATAAAGACAGACAGTCAGACATATAGAAGATGGACAACGGGAAATGGGGTAAAGCCTCCCACAGTGACATACTTCCTCATCAAGGTTCTCCATCCTCAAGATTCTATAATCTCCCCAAATGGTGCCATCAATTAGAAACCAAGTGTTTAAGTACAGGAACCTATGAGGGACATTTCCTATGCAAGCCACCACTCCATCTTTTGACTGTTGTAACTAGTGCTGATGAGAACACCTGAGTGTGTATTTGTATAAGCACTTTTCAATCTTTCAATTGCAAACCTAGGGGGAATGAAGCTCCTGGATTATTCTGTGTAGCTTTTGAGGCATCACCAAACTGGCTCTCGCTATTACTGCACTACTTCACATTCCCATTAGCAATGTACAGAAGTTTTGGTTCTTCTACAGGAGCTGCTGTTTTCCATTTTCAAGAAAAATTTCTATCTTGCTGTGGTTGGAAGTGGTACCTCACTGTGGCTTTGATGTGCATGCCTTTAATAATTAATGATGTTGATCTTTTTTAGACAGGGTCTCATCATATAATTCTGTGGACTTGTCATGTAAACCAAGCTGGCCTCAAATTGCAGGACCATGTATCTCTGCTTCCTCAGTGCTTACATTATAGTCAGGAACCATCACATCCAGCCTCCTTTGTTCATCTTAAACTTTACCTTCTGTTGAACTGTTAAGATATTCAAGACGCCAACCCTTTATCAGAGATAGGACTTATTAATATTTTAATGATGTATCCCATGCTGTAGGTTTTTCAGTTACTTTCTTCACAGCATCCTTCTGGATACAAAAACCAAAAACTTTACTTTTGGTGGTTCTAATTATTGTTTTCTTATATTGTTTGTAATTTTGGTGTCACACATTAAAGTCCATTCAAATCTATCCTTATGCCCTGTTTCTCTAAGTTTTTTTTAATGGGGTTTGGCTCTTATACTTAAAGTGTTGATCAATTTTGAATTAATTTTATACATGGTGTAGGAAATGAGTGCAACTTTATTCTTTGTGTGTGCACACGCTCAGTTTTCCCAGCACCACTTGAAGAGACTATTCTTTCTCAATTGAATTATCTTGACACTCTTGCTGAAAATCAGTCAGACCTAGATAAATGGGATTGTTTCTAGACTCCACTCCGTTCCACTGATCTGTATGTCTGTTCCTATGGCAGCTTCACACAGCTTTCATTGCTACTGTTTTCTAACAAGTTTAGAATCAGGAAGTGGGAGTCTTTGTCCTTATTTTCCTGTGCTGCTTTGGCGATTGGAAGGTTTTTTCCTTTGTAACCAACCTTATTTCTTTGCACACATTCTTCTCCATGTTCCAGCCAAGTGTCCTAAGATGCACACTTCTTCTTTTTACCCCAGTCACGAAGGGAGTAAAGAACAGCAGTGTTTAGGCTTGCTGTTTCCTATGAGTCCCTCTTAAGCTTCTCGGATATAGTCTAATACTTTGCCTATTAAATGGCCCCTCACCCATTACTCATGTTTTAAATGCTTGATCCTGAGCTGCGGTGCTATTTGGGGGAGGTTCTGGAAGCTTTTGAAGGTGGGGTGCAGCTGGAGGATGTTTGGTCACTGGAAACGGTTTGCTCTCTGCTCCTTCATGTTCTTGCCACCATCTTTTTCCACCTGCATGAACTCAGGGACTGTGGATGGAATTCTTTGACATTGGGAGCAAAGATAAACCTTTCCTTGAACTTGTTTCTGGTGAGTGTTTCTTACACAGCAGTAAGGATTCTAACACAGGTACCACGGAGTGGCTTTAGGAAGATAACAAGATGTCCTTCTTGGTCTTGCCCAGCTGGAAGCCCTTAGATGGTTTGTGTCTTTGCTCTCAGAGTGCAAGAGTGAGAAATCAGATATTTAGTAAGACCCTGGCTTTCAGTAAAGTCTTATTTTATGTACTCAATATATTATTTAGCAAACAAATCCCTGGTCAAATGTGAGTAAACATTGTCTTAAGCCTAGGAAAAGGCTCCAACCCTACTGATGAAGAAAGTATTGCTGATTAGTTATTGATAAGGAATATTTAAATGTGATCTAAGCTATACGTTTGATCTAAATCAACAGACAACTGCCACTGCAGCAAACCTTGATTGGAAGGCTCTTTGGGGGGAGGAGAAATGTTAATTTCACAATAAACTAAGGATAAGAGGGACTTGTACTTGGTGACTTGGCAGAAGCCCATGCTAGCCCATTTCCTGAGAAGCTTGAAGTCCATTTACATGATATCCCCTGTTTGCTAGGGAAACCATACCTATCTACAATTGGGGGAGTATTCTGACCTGTGATTGCTTGGTTCTGGTTTCACCTATACCTCTGAGTGATTTATATAGCATGAGGATTTTCCATTCACTTACCTGCACATGTTTCAGAGTTATGTACAGAAACAGGTATCTGTTTTAGATAAGAGTAATAAATATGTTCCCATCTCCCCTCCTCTATTGCTAGTAACTGATATTCTTGATTTTCAAATTTGTAGGGGTTTGTTTTATTTTGCTGTTGGTGCTAGAAAGCAAGATATTTCAGAATATTTTATAAATTAAAAGTGAATGTCTTGGTGAACTTCAGCATCTTTGGTACCTATTTTGCTCTGATCTTGCTTTGATGAGCCATTTCAAACAGGACCGAGAGGCTAAGACATCATAGCACACTGTGTTTAGTTAAGAATTGATCTGACTTCCTCTAAAATAAAGATCTGGACTCCCTATACACATGAATGGCCGATATGGAATATGCCAATGATCTATGTATGACCTAGGGATGCTCACTCAGTGCTCAGAAAGTGCACGAGAGGATCTATCATCATCAGTCAGGAAGGGGTTGGGAGAATCTCACAATCCTCTCCCCCAAACTCATTGAGAAATGTGCTATTTTAGCCTGGAAACGTGATTGCGTATGAAAGAGGAAGAAGCTGCAGCTGAGTCCGTTGCCAGGGAGCTGCAGCTGCATCTCTTCTCAGGGCCAGACTCTCTCCAAGTATGGGCTGTCTGCTCTCTGAGCCACTGACCACATCTTCGCACTTGGAATGTCCATAAGAACAAAGCTCCTATACGTAGGACCCCACACTCCGTTTTAATGTCTTTTAAAAATGTTCCTTGGGGGTTACACTGAAGCCATTCTGATGGTTTCCCTCCAGGCCCTCATTTCTTTTTTCTCTCCATACCCATCCCTTGCCTACCCTCTCATCCTGGCAGCTGCAGGCAGAATTTTTTTTTCTCCAGCTGTCTATCAAGTCTTCAAAAGACAGGCGGAATGTAATTGTGATCCATTTTCCACACTTCAATAGCTGTGGATAATACACACACACACACACACACACACACACACACACACACACACGCCTCAAATTGCAAGGAGAGGGAGCCAGAACTGCCTCGTGACTCACACAGAGCCCACATGGGTAATTACTACTATTCATTATGGGCTCAGGAAAGAACAAGGCAAGGGTCTGGTTAGGTTTTCGGCAACCAGGGGGTGGGGGGACGTGCACCCTTCCCCCTTTTACAGAACAATAGCAGGCTGCTGTCCGCTGTCCTCCCAGGGTTTGTCTTTTACTACCCGGTATTTAGCATGCAGTTTAGAATCCTTCATGGTGACCACATTCTGCCAAGCACCTCTCCCCAGAAGGCCTCCATAACCCTGAGCGGCACCTGACCTACCTATTTGCCTGGATGAGGGTTAAATAGACTCAGATTCATTAACTCCTGAATACATTCAACCGGCAGCTGACTGGAAGTCCCAGCTGAGGCAACATCTGTGGGAAATTTTCAAGTTGCATTCATCTTGGGACATGTATGCACATCCTTCTTCACTTAGACCCCTGTCCTAGAACACTTTTGCAGCCAAAGGGTCGTCTTTCTGGGACTCTGGACATCTTCTCCGTGCTTTGCATTCCCTTTCATGTGCCGTCCTATCACCTCTCAGTAGATCTTCAACTTATTAGAGGCTGTAAATCCTGGTTAGGGAAAGAGAATGCATGCGAAACCACATCCCCTTCAGCTCTCAGCACAGAGTTCTCTCTACTGCCATAGGCAACTCAATTAAATATTAGAGATCTCATGAGCATCCAAGTAAGGAACTATGTATTTTAAGCTAACCAGCTAGAGATAGCTAGGGGGTGTGACAGGCCCTAATAGGGAACTATGATTTGGGTGAATTCTTATAGATGGGGAACTGTTGCATTAGCTTTTTGATGGTGATGTGAACAAACATCTGTTCACTCCAGGTAGGATCCAAGAAAGGATTACCAAACATCACTTGTGAACCAGTAAGTTTATTGGGTTTACTTACAGGAGTGTGGATGACTGTCCAAACTGCCGCAGCTCAGAAACATCCCACCTCAGCCAAGGATGATGGCTTCCCAAAAGCTTCCTAGGTAGAATACCCCTGTAAGTTAACATTTCTCCTCCCATGACCTCTGGCACTTCCTGATGCCAATGGGATGGAAATGCATACAGGTGGAAGGGAGGCTTGGGGGAAGGCATGCCTGGAGTCTCAGGTGAGAGTCAGGTGATACCCCATCCTTTCTTTCTGAGGAATCATCAAGTCCAAGCTTGTGAAGGTCTCCTGTGGATAGTCACAAGGCTCTGACTAAGATGGTAATGGCCACATTAAGCCCAAGGACAGAGTTCCACCACAGGAATTCTAGAATGAGAAGTTTAGAAGAAAGGCATCTGCTGCTGATGCAGAGACTGTCTGGAATTAGATGACAATAAAAGACACATTAATGCTATTGACATGATGTTACTCAGCATCACTCAACTTTGTCCCTGTTGTGTGCTTCATGGGTGTTCCATCTACACGGCCTTGCTTGATTTGGCACCAGCCCATTCTCTAGAGGGACTCGCTAGCTCTGTGGAATTAGTATTGTGTCATTAAGACTCTTATACTGTGGGGACCGTCAACTTTGCGTCAGCTCGCTTGCATGTGACAGTTGTTACTGTCTTATTCTGTTAATGTCTTGCTCTCCAAAAATAACATATAAATTCACCTTTTCTTTTACTTTTTGAAGTCTGAAGCCTCAGGAATAAGAAGCAGTATTTAACCTGTAATTCCTGGGAACCTGCTTATTTTGTGGACTGATTCCTCACACATTTATGGCACACAATGTGTTATAATCCAATATAAATAACACAATGCCAAGGAAAATCTGGAGACTTAATGAAGGGGAAAGAATCTCTTGATTTACTTCTAGTTTTTAACAATAGGAACAGTTTGGTTTTTTTTTTTTTTTTTTAATCATCCCTTACTAAATACTTCCTTTATGGTTGACCTTGTGTTTAATAATTTACCTGAATTATGCTTGTGCTTAAACACTCATTTGATTTCTATAGTTAATGCATTATTACAATATTTTACATTTGATAGAACCAAGGCTCAGAAGGGTCAGACACAAGAATGTATCTGGGAACTGACTTCAGAGCTGACATGCCCAGGCTGTCTTAACCAAGGCTTCTCTTTGTGACTGAATCCTGCTCCAGTCATAAAGGTGGAATTTATACTCTTTATCTCTCAGGAGCTAAGTAGATCAATGCGAATGTGACCTCTAAATGACAGGTGCCTTGGCACACTCAGATTGCTTCCAAAGCTGACTTAGGTTATGACAGACAGGGTTGCTATTGATTGTTACTGTATTCATGGGTAAAATGATTTGGTGAGTGTCCTAGCTTCATTTCTGTTCCTGAGGTGATAAAGTACCCTGACAAAGAGCAAGGCAGGGAGGGAGGGATTTATTTGGCTTACAGTTTCAGCCCACAGGCCATCATTTCAGGAAGTCAAGGAGGAACTTGAGCAGCTAGTCACATTGCACCCACAGTCAAGATCAGAGAAAAATGAAGACACCCATGCTGCCTGCTTGTTCAAGACCCAGCTAGCCCATACTACGGAGATATGAGCCAGAACCCAAAACTAGGGAATGGTGCCTCCCACAATGGCCCTGTTCTTCCTACATCAATTAACTCTCCCAGACATCTCATAAGCCAATATGATCTAAACAAATCCTTTAAAATTCTTCCTGTGAAATTCTAGGTTGTGTCAAGTTGACAGTTAAAACTAGTGAGATGATGATGGTACTCATCTTTTACCCAAGATAGGTGGATCTCTGTAAGTTCAAGGCCAGCACAGTCTACAGAGTGAGGACAGCCAGGGTTACACAGAGAAACCCTGTCTTGAACAAAAACCCAAATAACCTAGCCAGCACACCATTCCACACTCATTATTTCTTCAGTGTTATGATCTTCAGAATTTAAGCCAGATATGCACATGCAAATACTCAAGCGCATAATAATATGCATACACATAACATATGTGATTTTAAGTGCCAATTATTTTTATTATTTTGGGCATGCCAATCTATTGAACTCTGTCCAAGGTATTTGGAGACTTGGAAAATCAACTGGGATTCTTCAAGTGATCTCTGAATGGATTATTTATTCCTCCAAAGAGTTTGTTCTCAAAAAAGTCTTCCCTAACTACATCTTCTGAGTATTTATAAAACAATGCTTTTTAAAATCTGAGGTGGTCATATTGTCTACCCACCCATGCCTAGAAAGAAAATCTTAAAAGATTGTATTTGTGAGTTTTTTTTTAAAATGACCTATCAAGGATGTTGGCCACCCAGAATTTCTAGTGATTTCTAATACTGCCAATAGTCAATAGAAACTCTGATGTGCATCCCACAGCTCTCCCATTGCCTTGGCTGGTTCCATTTGACCATTATAATGCTGGCATAAGCTTGTTCATGGTCTTTCCCTCAATGCCAGGAAATCACAGCATTTATAATGGACTCAGTAGTTACGGTCACATTCTGATTTCCTTAAGTGTCTCCATCCTGAATAGCCCTCTGAGTCCTGAAGTTTGTAATGTAGTTCAGCTGTGAGAATACCAGATGTTTGAGAGAACTGGTGGATACATTCTTGGCTCTGAAGGTATAACAACTTATCCAAATCAAGATTTGAGACTAAAATAGCTGGCCTTGGAGACCTGGCTTGACTTTGCTTTGTAGAGAGATGGGGCCATTTGAGGGTAATTAGTTGGAAACAGGAGCCTTGAGTGGCATTTGTATAGATAGCATTTTTGCTTATTGAGTATAACTGCTGTATTCAGCTCTGTATAAAGCACAGGAGTAACAGGATCAAATTAAGGAAAGCTACTTAGATGAAATAGCAGGGAAATTTCCCTAATGAAGAGATCTGATAGACCATGGAATAGCCTTCCCCAGGAAGGCTGGTCTCATTGAGAAGTGGTTATTTACCAAGGAACCAAATAGTCCCCTGTTGGATGCATCTGGGGCCATTTCCATTTCAGTTTGTGACTTTGATTTAATTGGAGGAGGATCTCCCATCTGTTGTTGGCTACCTTAGGTCATGCCTCTCACATTTGAGTTGTGTTGGAATCATCTAGAGAGCCTGTTAAAATACAGATTCTCTGTCCCTGTCCTTAGATTTAGCTCTAGTCTAGGAATGTTTATGTTCTCCAGATCTCCTGGATGGTTTTGATGTAGCTAGATCTGCTATAAACTGTGCTTTAAAAACACTGAATCAGAACTGTGTCAGAAAGGCTCCACATTCTATAGTGAGCATGTGCATGCATTCTTATTTGTCTACTTGTCATCCTCACAAGAACCTCTCTTTATAGACAGGAGACAATATTCAGTGAGAGGCTAGAGGCTCCTAAGAGAAAAGATTCTTCTGAGAAACAACATCTTTATTCAGTTGGCATTCTCTGTGCTTACTGGGAAATGGACTGGTATATGGCAATGCTCCTCAAAACTCTACGGTACATTAACAATTCCTAGATAAAAGATGAGCGGGCAAGTGTGGGAAACAAGAGAAACCAGATTTCTCGGTTGTAAGAGTTCCAGACTCTTTACCATAATAAAAATCTTCACCATTTCTTAAATTATTTGTCCACTGAATTTCTCATGGGATGGCTAGTCATGAAATTTACTGAAAACCTCAGTGAATTAAAAGTAAGAAAAACTAGTTTGCAGGCAAAGCTGCTCACTTACTAGCTAACTGGCATTGGATGTGACATGTATGCTCTTTAGCTTGCTCTCTCAACTTTGACATGAAAGTTATCCTATTTCCTGACTATTGATAGATCCCCTGGTCAATCTGAGGATAGAATCCAATACATTTGTGATGATGCTTTGTAAAGAATAAAGTGTAGTTTATTGTCCCTGGGAAACATGAGAATTGCATTTATTTTGGAGACTGGATGATTTATCTTCACTTTTGCTTAGACTTTCTGTTGACCAATCAAATTAGACTGAAAACCCCACTATGCTTGGTTCACCAAGGGTAATTTTAATATTAACACTTAACTAGCAATTATCTGTGGCGAGCCGCTTTCTGGTCTGCAGAATGACGAGTCACCCCATGCATGATTCTTCTCGGATCACACTTTATTGGAGTACAGCTCAGTTGAGGTAGAATGGTGGAAGAAAGACCCCGTGCCTGAAATGCAGCCTGCTTATATAGGGAAGCTGGGCCGCGTGTAGCTATATGATTGGTGCCCAACGTAATGCCTCATTAGCATATGGTTGGTGATAGGTCCAAAGTAATGCCTCATTAACATATAGCTGGTGATAGGTGGTAAGGAGTGCCAAATTAGCATAATCAGGGATCACATCGGATAGGTCACTACTCAGCGCCTAATTAGCATAAGCAGCGGAGGTGCAATAGCTGGGAAACATGATGCAATGTTCCAGCAAGTTGCGGAAGGGCCAACCGCGCCCTACAATTATCAAAACACTGCTTGCTGGGTCACTCTACTGATATATACTGATTCAACCATATATTATAGTCCTAGACACTTTTGCATTGGTTAATACATAAAGAGATGGCTCACTGCGATAGAGATGTTAAGGATATTAGCTAATAAGAAAAGAGCTGGGACTGGGAAGGAGTAAAATCTGAGGTGCTGGTGGGGTCATTGGTCTTGACCCATGGAATGAATGCTTTCAGACACAGTTCTATCACTGCAAGGAGTTTGAATAAGCCTGAGTGAAAACAGGGTAGGGCCATGCATAAGAGGTCCAGACTAGTGGGCTTCACGGCAGAGCAGCACTGCTTCAATGCAGAGGAAATACTTATTATTCAATAGGGCAAGTGTGGCAGTTGAATTGTTGCTATGGGTTGGGACTTAATGACAACTAATACCTGGAGGTGTGAGACTCAGGCTTCGTGGCTTCTGGAAAAGAGCTGCATTAGTCAACCTTCTGTCACTTTACTAAGTGACATAAACCACATTATTAAAAGATAAGGTTTAGTTTGACTTGGAGTTTCAGAGTCTTCAGCTCATGACTGGCCCTGCAGCTTTGGAGCAATAGTATCACATGATGGTGGAAACACATGGTACATCAAGTCCTTTACTTCTTGTTCAGAAGGTATGTGTCTGAGAGAGAGAGAGAAAGAGAGAGAGAGAGACTGACTAAGTTCACACATGCTGTGAGAGAGAAAGAGAGACACTGGGCCTGGCTTGAGCATTTTGAAATCCCAAAGCCCAGATCCAGTGACATTCTTTCTCCAACAAAGTCACACCTCTTAATAGTGCCATTCCCTGGTGACCAAGAATTCAAATCTATGAGCCTATGGGTAATATTTTTATTCAAACCACCATATTAATTAAAAACTAGAGGATATCTTGACATTGACAAGGGAAACACCTGGTCACGTACAGGGAAACACTAATATAATTAATAGGTAATTAATATGAAAAATCAAAGTAAGAAGGCAGTATGATGATATGATCAAAGTGTTGAAAATATTTGATCACCATGAATTTTATGTCTAGCAAAACTATTCTTTAACCAATCAGTAAGAGAAAGATTATCTCAGTCTCAAATAAGCAAGGATTGAAAAGTGTTATTAACTGACCTGACTTCCAAGAAACGCTGAAGATTATCCTTCAGACCAAGGAGGAAGGGTGACAGATGGCTACCACTGTGCCCACAGTGAGGGATAAGGACACAGAAAATGGAAGGCATGTCGGCTAGAATAAAAGATCACTTAAATATTTTCTTCTCATTTTTTTCTGTTAATTTTTTTAAAAAAATATTGCACTTAATAAAGCAAAATTGGGGCTGGAGAGATGGCTCAACGGTTAAGGGCACTGACTGTTGTTCTTCCAGAGGACTGGGATTCAATTCCCAGCACCCACATGGCAGCTCACAACTGTCTGTAGTTCCAGTTCCCAGTTCCAGGCAAACACCAAGGCAAATAAATAAAAATAAAGTTTAAAAAATAAGTAAATAAATAAAGCAAAATTATGTTGGATACACATGCATGCACACACACACACACACACACACACACACACACACACACACAACTCCACAATACCCCCTCACATATACACACATCATATGCATCTACACACACCACATGCACCCCATACAAACACGCACTATAAAACTACAGAAGCTGTAAAACTACTTTCAAATTCCAAACATATTGCTAATATAGACAAAGCTCTCTAACTACAGTGCAATAAAACTAAAAGCAAATAACAGGAAAAACAAGGTCTCATCACTTGGGTACAAAATATTAGTTTCATCTTTAACAGCTCAAGCCAAAAAGAAAGTCTTATGGAAATCAAATCAATAGAAAAAATTAATTATTAAAATGCTGCATAACAAGAAATAGTTAAAGCAGAGATCAGAGGCAAATTCATAGCCTCAAAACTTGTATTAATGTTGAAGAAAATTAATTAACCAGAGCAATCAGAATTTTTTAAAAAGGGAAAACTTAACAAAGATAGAAATGCAAAGTAATGAAGCATAATATTATAAAAACAGGAGAGCCAAGGTACAAATCATGAGCTTTTACAGATAAAAATTAAAATTAAATAAATTACCAACTGCATTAAGAAAAGAAAAAAGTAAGTTTAAATTTCCAAGTTAAAAAAGAAGACAAACCACAAATGTAAAGGAAATTTAGAGAACTATGAAGAGCTACTTAGCTCAAGGCATCACAGAAGAGTGTAAACACCAGGATGCATTGAGTGCTTTTTGTAGGGCAATATAATTTAGCAAAAGGAAGGCTACTGGATGGACAAGAACAAAGCATAGTCTACTCCTCCCTCAACTAGGATGCAGTGAAAGTGTAAGATACCCTCAGGGCTGCCGGAGACCTTGTCAGCAGAGGGCTCTAAGTGGCACTATATGTACTCAATGTCTTTCTGATGAGCTGAGACACTATTTTGCATTTTTATTAATAAGCAGGACATCTTCTGGTTGCAGAATATGTATGTGAAATAGCTCACTGGAGAGTAGCCCCATGATGAGTTAGCACCAGCCCTCTACTCCACCTTACCCCTACCACAGGAGAACACAACAGATGGATTTTTAAAAAGAAATCTGTGAAATAATACCAACTTATCTGTATGTCTCCAGCATCCGTCTCCAATATGTCTGGCTCGTGAAAGGGTTGCTAAGGAACCAGGTAGAAAAATGGCTGAAGCCCTTGTAAAGGGAAGACATATTTATAAAGTCAGAAAAATAAATGTGGCTTACCTCACTTGGACCTCCTTTACAAAGTACCAGGACTTGTGACATAATTTATTTAGCTGGAATGATTGCAATTGACCTGGAGGCCTGTGAGAACAATAGGCCATAATCTGGCCCAGTAAGGTCACAGCCAGAAGGGTGTGTTCCTGGTGTTGTCTCTCTCTGAGTCTGCAGAGTGCTGGAGTGCCACAATCCTTAGAAAGCCTTTTTCAGAGCCCTCTGCTAATGCCCACTCTCCCTAAAGAATGCGGTTTTATCTCCCCTGGCATTTGCTACAGCCTGCTGATTTTAAATGGAGTTTGCCTGTGCTTTGGTGGGCTTTGGCATGTGTGTTGTCTCTGGTGACCTGGGCTCAGACTGCTCCAAGGAACCGCACAGCCTTCCTACCTGGTGTGTGTGCCAGGGTCCGCTCCCGATGACAGGTGTTAGCATTCAGCTGCTAATTTTCCTCATTACAGACAATGTGGCCAGATCTGATGGGACAATCTGTTCATCTGAGGTTTGTCCTGGTTTTCCCTGTCTATGATGCATTGCTAACTTTATGGAAGCATGAAAGAAAGAATAGACCTGAAACCTGTCATTTAGATGGTTTTGCTTTGCTGGGGAGGAAAATCCATAGCAGTCAATATCTTTTTGTCTATTGTAAATTTATTAACAGTGAGTTGTAATTAGATGTGTGGCTGTGCCTTAGAGAATAAATGCTGCTTGGCGATCCCTGATGCTGGTCTAATTGTGGTAAAATGACCCATTTGGTTTCATCAGCTGTGACTCAGGAGGGATCAGAATGACAGAAAAAATACACAGTTCAACAGATAAACACATATTCATCTCATACTCCCCATTTCCGATCATCCTGCATCCCACAGTATGGGTCTACAGGCTGATGTCTTGGCGATCTGAACACTATTAAGCTTAAGTAACAGGTCGCTTGACCTCCTATGTCCTGTCCACATTACTCAGTAATATGACATGAACTGTTCATGGTGTCTTATTAGCCAAGAGGGACTTGGCTGGCGTTGGGCTATAAATGTTCAGTTTAGTTGAGTTGCTTGTGTTTGAAACTGGCCACATGGTCACCAGCTTTTGGCCTTTTTAAAGTCTCCATATCCTTATCTGGAAGATAATTTTCCCTGTGGGGTTTGTGTGAAGACTGACTCTCAAAAGGCATAATACTTCTGCATAGTAAGCGCTCAAGGAATGTTAGTTAATGTTATCATTGTTCAGAACCCAGAAATAGTATTAAAACTACAGGATAAAATACAGTTTACAGGAAAACCTTAGGTTTGGCTAAAAGGATAAGGAGCCACTGTCTATCCTCATCAGCTTCTTTCCAACCAACGAAGAACACTCACAGTGACAGACAGCAAACAAGTACCAGGAGAAAAGGGTGTCTGTCCCCTTCTGTGGCCAGGGTCCGGGCACCAGAATTTTAAAGCACTTAAATTTCCATTGAATCCTTTTCTTTCTTGTGATGGAAGAAATCTTAGAGGCTGAGGAACAGGAGAGAGACAGAGAGGTAGAGAGACAGAGAGAGACAGAGACAAGAAAAACACAGAAACACACACACAGAGACCGATAAACAGAGACTGAAACAAGACATAGAAACACACACACACAGAGAGAGAGAGAGAGAGAGAGAGAGAGAGAGAGAGAGAGAGAGAGAGAGAGAGAGGCAGAAGCAGAGACAGAGACAGAGACAGAGACAGAGAGGCAGAGAATATCTGTGGCTGCTGGACCCCGACCTTTTACATTTTCATTTCTCACCATCCGCCTCTAGGACACTTAAAGGTTTCTGACAGATCACCTCCCAGAACGACCCCATTCTAATAAGGAGTTTTCAGGATAGAAAGTGATTTTAATGAGGACATTTTATGCCTCATGACAAGACAGGTTTTTAAGGCTTTTTACCTGGGAGAAGAGAGGTCTCTGTGATCTCTTCATTATATCGTAAATGTCAGGACTTAGAGGGGGCTGATTCACTGCAGCTTGAAGCTGCCTGATGTGATCTGGAAGCTGAAAGTCCAATGTCAGCAGCACAGCACCCCAGCCTGTCTGACCTCTCCTCCACTTCTTTCCCCAACCAGGAATCAAGTTGTTACTGTCCTTCAGCTCAGGGCTCCACTCTATGAACTCTGAGCATTTCTCAGCTGTGGGGGAGATGCAAAGCTTTGTCAGTAGAGGGCATTGGAAGGCCACTGGCGAGAGAAGAACACTGGTCTTTGGTTTTTCCTTGATCCGGTTCCCATTTGGCTCCTGGGACAGTTGAACACCCTGTGGCACTCACCTCCAATAAGGCCTCTGCCTGGGGAGTTTCAAGACACTCTGTCAGGCAGACAGCCTCTCCTATTGCTGCCTTGGTGTGTGTGCTTTGAAGAAAACTTTACTGTGTAGTGATTTATTTTATATTTAATAAAATCAGCCTGGAAATATAAAATGATCTCTGTCTCTTGAGTGATGGGATTAAAGGGGTAGGTCACCACTCAGTTACCATTCTCTGACCCTCATGGTTTGACTATGGGTGATTCTGTCCTCTGATATTCCAGGCTGATTTTATTAAATATAAAATACATCACCACATTACTGTTACCAAAAGCCACTGTCACACCTTTCCCAGTGGGGTCTGAATCTCAGCTGGGGTGAGGATGGATGATCTGATCAATTGCTTGGGGCAGCCATGGCTCCTGGCACCTATTCACTTAGCATTCTTCAGAGTTCTTGTTATTCTTGTGCATTTAATCCTATTCCACCAATACCTCTCTGTTCAAACTACTGGTGTGGTTTCTGATCTTTGAGTTGACTCAGACCAATGGATTCAAGTAGTTCTGAATGGTTTCTGCGCACGGTAAGTCTGGGGAGTAGTGGACAGGCAGAGAACCCTGCTGCATGATTAGTCTCAGGGTAGCAGGCTTGGGGGCCAGTGTCTTGCAGCAAGGGGTGTCTGCAGTGGTTCAGCCGAGTTCCACAGCCGTCAAACTTCACCTTGCAATCTGAGACAACTTCTCTAAGTTAGAGGTATTTCTCCAAGATCAATTCCACCAGTGGCCACAGTGGGGAATGAGATGCTACTGACAGACTGCTTCCTCTGGTTCCACAGTTCTTTTTCAGCCCAGACAAGGCTTTGTGATTCTCACATAAAGCAACTTAAATGTCTTACCACCAGAGAAAGCCACCAACACTCCAGGAAAACAGCATGGTGAAGCCCCGGCTTTGTCTACCTTCATACTCTACTGTATCACTGGGTTTTCATCATACTTCATAAAAAGTTAATTTTTCATAAGATGCTAATCTATCCAGGGAGTGATGCTTATCCCGAGAATGCTTAGATGTGACCGATAGTTCACTGTCACAGCATATAATCACAAGGAACCCATATAAACAATTAAGGATTTCATCATGAGCAAATACATAGAGAACATGATTTGAAACACACTTCTTTAAAGTCATGAATGTGTGTGAGAGCATGTCCATGCTGGTGTGTGCATAGGTGTGATCCTGTCCACTGAGGTCAGGGGTCATTGCCTTCCTCAGTTGCTCCTCCACCATACTTTTTGAAGCTGTTTTCTCACATTAACCACAGCTCTCCAGTTAAGACAGACTTACTGGCCAGTGACTTTCAGGGATCCACTGACCTCCAACCCTGGAGCAGTGATATGATAGATACGTGCTATTCAGCCTGCCTCTCACTGGGATCTGAACTCAGGTTCTCAGGTTTGAGTGGCAGCCACTTCATTGAGCCTAAGTCGTCTCCTCAGCCTCAAGGTTATAAATAACTTAAAGAACTGTGGATTTTCCAGATGTGTGTGGAGGGCTGGCAAGATGGCTCCGTGGTGCTCTTGCCTCGTTGCCAAGTCTCATGACCTAAGCTTCATCCCTGGAACTTACATGATGAAAGAGAAACACTGACTTCTGCAGGCCATCTTCTGACTTCCACACACGTGTCATGGCACACAGCCTTGTAAACATACACACACACACACCAATATATATCACATACACAAACACACACATATATAAACACGCACACACATATAAACACACACATACCAATATACATCACATAAACAAACTCATCACACACACATATAAACACACACCCCCACATACATTACACACATACCAATAGACATCACATACACATTAATATACATCACATACACAAACACATCACCCACACCAACATACATCACACACACACCAATATACATCACATACACAAACACGTCACACACACATAAACACACACACGCACACATGCCTAATTTTGATAATTAAACAAAAACCATGTGTAGAAAAGACAAGCAAGTTTTTGTTCTCAGTCTGTGTGAAGGACCATGTAGGAGAAAGGTCATTAGCCAGCCCTGGGGCAAGGTCTAGTTCTCTGTCACATTGAACAGTAACAGTTGGAGATGATGGCGTTGCTGAGTTCCTGTTGAAGGAGGAAAATAAGGAACAGATGCCAGCAAATGCCCACACTGGCCCAGACAGCACAGTCACACATCAGCCTGTTCTTCTGCACATCTGCGGATACAGCGTTTACTTCCTCCTCCAACTTGTCTGCGTGCTGCGCTGGTGGCCGAACTGCTTTGTGTCCTGTGCTCTTTTATGTTGTGGAAGCAGAGTACAGAGGTTGGAGAGAGAATAAGAAATGTCATTGGTGGGTTTTGTGAATTGCAAGGTTGGGTCATGGCTAAGGATTAATGCATTAATGAGGTTCAACGACGCTCTCACCTTCACACTCTGTCTCTAGCATAGCCCTGGGCTAGCGTTGGCTGCTATAAGTTTGAGATTCTGAGATGACTGGAAGCTGACTCATATGGAGCTCAGAGCTGGAAGAAATGAAGTCTGTGTCACTTCCTGTCTGTAAGTGGTTAAGCAGGGCTCATTGGGAGCCCTGCACACTGATGGAGTAAGTTGACATTTTGATGATTCTAGCCTGACATGGCAGATGACACTGCTTAAGGACTAGGCTAAAATATATCATTAGGAAGTAGAAACTGGATGTGGTGGCTCATCCCGGTTTCAGTTCCAGCATTTAGGAGGTGGAGGTAGGAAGATCAAGTCCAAGGCTACCCAGGAGCTTGAGGCCAGCCTGGGCTATATGAGAGCCTGTAAAGATAATGACAATTACTAGACTCAGAGCAACACAGAGACACCAGCCTGAAATCCCAGCGCTTAGAAGACCGACTATGAGTTCCAGGCCAGCACACACAACATGGCGAGACCTAGTGTCAACCCCGTCCCCTCCTGGCAAGAGAAAGAAAAGGAAAAGAACAAACAAGCGTGATGCTTAAGCACAGTCCTGCTTTTCTCCTTCACCTTCCTCAGTTTCATCTATTCTTATGGAAGAAACTGTCATAGCTGTCCACCGTAAGACGTGTACTTCCTTAGGCAGTGGTGGCCCACAGCAGGAATGACTCTGGTGCTGTTTGTCTAGTGGCTAACGCTCAGACATCTCTTCCACCCAGGAGCAATTGTTCACTCTTGATGAGGGTGTAGGATACTGTGAGATCAAGTTTTCATATCATCTAGTTCTGATTTTAAAGAAATGCCTTCAACTATGCCTTTGAAATTTGGAACTCAGTCTCCTCTGGCATAATTACAGCACATATAAGCACCCGTAAGAGCCCAGTTAGTATAGTGGGCTTCCAGCCTAAGGCTAGTGAACTTAGCAATTCTCTTCATCGTGTTCTCTGGGGTCCCAGAGGGCTGTGTTTCCTCTCTCGCTGACTCATCTCCCTGGGACCCGGCAGCCAATGCCAGCTCTCTTGGCCTTAGAGCTTCTTTGTAGGCTAGAAATGTTTTCAACTGAGAACTGTTTGCCATCAAAAAAATTTTATTTTTAAAGTGTGTGTGTGAGTGTGAGTGTATGTATATGTATGAGTATATGTGTGTGTGAGTGTATATGTATGTGTGAGTATATGTGTGTGTATGTGTGAATGTGTGTGTGTGTGAGTGTGTGTGTCACAGCACATGTGCGGCAGTCAGAGGACCGAATTATGGAGTTGATTCTTCCTTCTACCTTTATGTGGGTTCCAAGGATCAAACTTAGGTCATCAGACTTGCCCAGTAAAGCACATTTACCAACTAAACCATCTTGCCAGCCCCAAAGAACCCTTTAAGAGGTGAAATCAAGGGTGACATGTAGCACTATATGCTACTTCAACTGTCTCCCTTATAGCCAGAAAAAATAGAATCAGTCTAAATGTACACCAACAGCTGTGTGGCTAAATAAACCATAATATGTCTACATTGTAGACCATTATTTAGGTATGGTGTTGACATGAAATAATTTTCAATTTGTATTCTAGGATGAAAAAAAAAATAAGAGTGAGGACATTTACATGTACCATAGAGTCTTACTTCAATTGCCCCAAACTACAAATATGAAAATTGATATATCATAAAATGTATATTGTACCTAGCTGCTTACAGCACAAAAATAAGTACATATAAATATTAAGAACAGGTGTAATGAATGCATGTAAAAAATTCAAAGGAGGAATGCTCACCATACTGCTATAGGGTGGAGACTGGATTAGGCGTTGGAATGGGGGAATTTTGTTTTTCACTGAATTATTCCTGTATTGGGGGAATTTTTTTTTAATATAGTGAAATGGGATTATGTAATACAAATAAATATAAACATTTAAAACTGGTTAAGTTTTAGTAAGATGTGATTTAGGGCAGTAAGTCACTTTGGCTAGGATGAGAGGGTAGATCCAGGCACGTGGCTAACTACTTAACTCCATTAATAAGCTCTACTAATTGCAGTCCGAATGGCGGCTCCATGGCTGTAGTTAATACTCTCCCAACAGTTTGATTACACTCAAATGTCTTGCTTTATTGCTTTTATGAGTAAATAAGAAGAATCCTTTCTGAACACATTCTGAGGTATTTAACTGATGTTAACTACAATTAGGGACCATACTTCATTTTCATTTTCTCTCCTATGTCCCCTAGCCTTCCCTAACACCCCCCTCCTTTGCAGCTGGCGTATGGCCCCTCTGTTCAGCACCTGCCTCAAAATTCACAGCCCCCAGGAGACACAGCTCGGTCTTGAGGAGAGACCTCTCTTCACACCTTTGCTGAACGTGTTCTCTGTGTTTGATCATTTCATTTTGTTCCATTGTGAGGACTGCTCACTAATTGGTTTCTGGCATTGTTTTTTGCATACGTGTTCACCTGATTTGTCTCCCCAAATAATAGACACTTCATGAATAGAAAATAGTAGAGAATGTAGATGTCAAAGAAAAAACTGTCTTAAAACCAGACTCTTCCACTTTTTCTGGTTATTTTTGAAAGAGAAAAGGGTTATGGTTTGTAGGGGGTTTTATGTGTTTTGTTTTTTGGGGGGATTTTTTAAGAGAGAGAGAGCTAATATGTGTTGGATGGGTTGAAAGCTTGGGAGGACCTAGGAGAAATTGGGCAGCAAAAACATGATCCACATATAATGTATAAATATTTTTCAATTAAAAAAACTGATTAAAAAAAACCAACCCAATTAAAACATGAAGCATGGGAGTGAACAGACATGGTCTCACTGTATAACTAAGATTAGTCTGAAATTCAGCATCCTAAGTGCTAGGATTGTAGAAATGCACACTGTCCCAGCTGAAATTTTTTGGAAGTTATATTTTTCTTCTGATTTTATAGAATTTGGGAGCTGGTAAGGTAACCTGCAAAGTGAGGCATTTGGCTGGAGCTTTGGGGACCAAGAAATTTAATATGACTCATATTCATCTTTAGCTTCTGTCTCCAGGCCACCACAGGAATGTAAATAATGCGCTGATATCAGCTATGTATGTCTACAACGAGTCTTAAGTCATTTATTGTTTATAATTGTTGGATACTGTGGTAGCATATACTGATTGTCAATGGACTGGGTATGAAGTCACTTGGAGGCAAATCTCTAGGCATGTCTTGAGGGATTATCATGATTAAGTTCACTGAACTAGATAAACACCCCCCCCCACCCCGCTACCACCATCATCACCAAATGTGGGTGGTGTCATTTCCTAGGCTGGTGTCCTGGACAGAAAGGAAAAAGCAAGCTTCCTGACTCAGGACATAAGGAGACCAGTTGCCTCTTGTTCCTGCCACCATTATTTTCCCATCACAATGACTGTCCCTTGAACTGTGAGCCCCAGCTAGCCCTCTCCGCCTTAAGTCGCTCTGGTCGCGTGGTTTGTGGCAGCAACAGGGCAAGTAACAAACACAGATGTGTTCAAGTATGTGGGGATATGTGGACTTCACCCTGCTTACTGTAGATAATTGGAATCTGCTTTCATCCAAGAGGGTTATTTCATGCTTTTCTATGTATTGTGCTACTTTGGGGGCCAAGTCATACCTGGAACTATTTCTTCCTGGTATCATATACATATATCATGTAGTCACTTATTCATCAATAATTGAGATAATAATGGGTCTGAAGAAACTGCTCAGTGGTTAAGAGTATGAGCTGTTCTTCCAGAAGACCTGGGTCCAATTCCCAGTACCCACATTATGGTTCACAAATGGCTATAACTCTAGTCCTGAGGGATCTGATACTCCCTTCTAGCCTCTGAGGCACCAGCATACATGTGGTGCACAGACATATAAGCAGACAAAACATTCATAAACAAAAATAAATAACACAAATTTTAAAACTGTAGAATGCTGTTGTATTAAACATCAGGAATGAACAGGACCCTCTGGGTGACAAACTGGGGAAATTCACCCTGTACATGGTCCTGAAGCAGTAAAGGAGAGAACTTGCTGGGAGGTACAGGTTCTGGGTAGAGACCATGACTTGAAATAGCATTGGTAGGAAAGATAACCTATATATTACGTAAAGAAGTTGAGATTTGGTCATGCTGGCAGTGAGGATATGCAAAGAAACTTGAGCAAGAACACAATAAGGTCAAACCTGTGTGTTATGAGGATGCTTTAGCCACTGGGTACCAGTCGGACTGCAGAGGATGAAATGGAGGGAAGGAGGAATCACAGGGGTTTCTGAGGAAGAATGGGGTGAGATGATGGATGGCTGATCTGCAAAGTAAAAGTGGGACTCCACTGGAATAGAGGGGATATGGTGCTTGATTGATGTATTAGGTTTCTGTTATTGTCACAGTAAATTACCCTGAACCTTGTGGCTTAGAACAATCCAAATTTATTATCTCATAGTTCTATAGCCTGGAAATTCCATGTTATTCCATTGGGTTAAGACCAAACATTCGAGTTCTGCTCGATCCCTCCTCGGCGGGTGGCAGAGGCCCCAAGCGGTGCTGGCTGCGTCCCTTCCTTCCCTGTTCGTCCTGTCCAGCTCCTCTCATATTAATTATATGCTGTTTAGCCTATGGCTCAGGCATATTACTTGCTAACTCTTAGTCTTAAACTAACCCATGATTAGCCAAGTGCTTAGGACCTTTTCTCAGAGCAGCATTTTCCATCTTCTTTCCTCTGTCTACCTGGCATCTCTCCTCTGCTCTTCCACTTCCCAAACTTTTCTTAGTCCGGTAGCCCTGCTTACACTTCCTGTCTACCTTCTGGCAATCAGCATTTTATTAAACCAGGAGGAGGAACAAATATTTACAATGTAGTAGAGCATAATCCCATAGCAGTTTAGTCCTGGGGTTACAAGGCTACCTGAATTCCTGGCTTCACAGCCCACCTGATCCATCTTCAAAGGCACGTTGACTCTCTTTACCTTTTGTTTTGTGTGTGTGTGTGTGTAAATATGTATGAAGGTGTCTCTGTATGTGTACATGAATACATACATATGTGAGTGTGCATGTAGAGGCCAGAGGTTAACCTTATGCAGCTTTAGTGCTGACTGTGACCATGGGGCTATCTTTATAGGAGTTTAGTGCGTTCAAACCTCAGGCATTGAGGCAGGCCAACTCCAAACTGTTGTTTTCCTTTAGCCTTGTCTTTTTTTTTACATTGCATTGAAGTACCTATATATTTTGTCCAAAGGAGGGCTGGCTATTCTGTACTGTAAACTGTTATCTCCCACTCATACACCAGCAGGCTGCAACACATAGGATGCACAAAGGGGGAAGAAAAAGGGTAGTGTATCTCTTCTCTCTGAGTAGAGCTTTTGGAAGCACCGTAGAATGCTGTGGGATGATGTTCTGGTACACTGCAAATATTTGACCCTTGTACTGGTTTAATAAAATGCTGATTGGCCAGAAGGCAGACAGGAAATGTGGGTGAGGCTACCAAACCAAAAAACTCTGGGAAGAGGAAGAACAAAGCAGAGATGCCAGCAGACACAGAGGAAAGAAGGCCAGGAGGCTGCTCTGAGAAAAGGTACCAAGCCACTCGGCTACTCATGGGTTAGTTTAAGAATTAAGAGTTAGGGGGTGGGAGGGGGAAGAGACCTTGAATAAGGATATACACAGATAGAAAATGTGACTTTATTCATAAGAAGAAAAAGAAAAGAAAAAAATCATAAAAGTGTTAAAAATTCCTTTTAATAATTGTAACAATTTTTTGTTGTGAGCTTGGTCTTTAGTGGCTGAGTCATCTGTATGTTCAAACATTCTTGTCCCTGCATCTATATGCATTTCTTTTGCTTTTTTTGGTCTTTTTTATGTATGGTTATTTTGTCCTATTTCAATTTATTTTGCTTTATATTATACTATTGTTCCTTATATCTCTGTTTTCTAAATAGTTATAGAAAGGTTGTGGAAATGGATGATAGAAAAAAAGTGAAGATCTGGGAATGAAAATCAGAATAAATTGTATAAAAAAAAAGAATTAAGAGTTAGCAAGTTATATGACTGAGCCATAGGCCAATCAGCATGAAATTAATGTGTGATTATTTGGGGTTAAGTGATAGCAGGGCTGCGAGTGGACCCAAACCTAGGGGCTAGGCCAGAAACTTAATATATAATACAACAATTTGACTTGTGCATCATTAGTTAGAATTTAGTCATGCAGCCACATTCAGTACCAAGATGCCCAGGAAATTGTAGTCTTTGTTATAATAGCAACATCAGAATAAAAACTGTGCCATATGAAGTGGGAGGAGAATAGATAATGAAAGATATATTGTAATCACATTATCTGAAACATTTTTTAAATCTCTAGCTGTACTCACAGCTTTCCATTCCTCTGTCCCTCGAAGCTGAGCAGTATTCTGCTTTAGGAAGCAGTTAGTACCCAAGCAAATGTACAGTCATGACTTGGGTGTGTGGAAATGTTCTTTTATTTACTGACTGCAATTTGCCCGTCAGCCCTCAAGTCTACTAATGGCAAGGAGTCAGGTCAGTTCACTTCTGGTTTGTGTGTGTGTACATGTGCATGTGTGAGTGCCTGTGTCTGTGTGTCCATGGAGGGGGAGGCATATGCCCATGCCCACTCATGTAGACATCAAGGAAAGATGACTGGTGTTTTCCTCTATTGTCTTCCACTTTGTTCTCTGAGACAAAGCCTTTCCCTGAACCTGAAGTTCTCTATTTCAACTAGGCTGGTTGCTCAATAAGCTCCTATGATGTACCAGACTCCACCCCTCCCCTTCCAATGCTGGGTTATAGGCATGTGTAGTCACGTCTCCTTTGTCTGTGGGTGCTAGGGATTCAAATGAAGCTCTTCTTGCCTTACCCACTGAGCTAACCCTGAAGCCCTACTTCTGTTTTGTAGATGCATCTCTTTTAGGAACTAATAGATAAATTCAAGTCTCTATCTTTTCTCCTTTTCTGCTTCCTCATCAGGGGGTGGTCTAGTGAGTTGTTTACATAAGAACTTTCCTTTTAGGCTGTGTTCTCATGGACCTCCAGTGATCAGGCATGGAATATGTTTGCCTCCCTCTATGAGCTTTTTAGAAGCTGGGGCACTGTTTTGAGACTTTCAATTTCTTCTCTGCCTATTGCAGAGGTTGGCACGTAGGAAACAGTTAAAATGTGACTGATGCAATCATGAGTATGCTTTAGATGCATCATATAATTAATTCAAATGGCACCATAATGATCTGAAAACTCTGTATAATTAAAAGTCTATTTCTCTATGGCCCCCTAGCTTTATGCTTACAGCTTTCTTACAGCACCCATAATCCTCTGCTCTCAAATACAATGGTCTGTGTGTTTGTCTGGCTACTCATTAGAGTGTCTGTTTTTGGAGAATGCCCCTGCTCTTAGTGCCTCTCACTAGTGCTGAGGTCAGGAAAAAGCCCCCTTCAATCTGGGCAAATGAGTGACCACAGTAGGAGGGGCTGGCTCTATGTGAGTTTCCACAAGTGAATGATTCCCACCTGGAAAGGAGCAGAGCAGTCTCACCCCACCCCACCCCACCCCAGCTGCTTAGAAGGACATCAGTTAATGCCAATTGATATTTTGCCTTTTACCAAACCACAATTTATTTTAATGAAAAACATTGCTTTTGTTTTTCAGAAATCCTCCACCCACTTTGCTGCACCCAGAAGAATGGTGTGAGGAATTTAACCACTTCATTTCTCAGTGAGTATTTCTTTCTCTGTGAAACCTAAGCTGTGGAATGTGCTTGGTCCTAGCTGGGTCCACTAGCATGTTATAACCCAGAGGTTGTCCTAGAAAATGCCTTAAGGAGCTCCCACAGAATCTGAAGAATAAGGGATTCCAGCTGACCCAACTGTTTTCAGTCCCATTATCACACGTATCTAAAGACCTACTTTGTAAGTGATACACATCTATAGCTGATGTCTACACTGGGCGCAGAGATGCACAGAACATTGCAGTCTTTACAAGTATGGCAGCTGGGTCACTGGGCTTTGGTCTAGGATTTTTTACACAGGAGTTGGGCTTCAGTTTCCAAGATGATGGGGAGCCAAGGTATCAAGATGAGGTATCCTAGCCAATACACAAGGTCTAGAGAGCAACAGGAAAACCCTGCGGGATGGTGTGAGGCCCCTGATGGGAAGCATGCCACCAGGCCAGACTGACTGAGACTAAGACAATAGAATCAACAGAGAGACCAAAGAATGACTGAGTACTGACTTCATGGGTTTGGGACCTGGTCCTGGGAGAGGGCTGCATATTCAGGTCGAGAAGGCCTAAACCCCCAAATAAAGACTCAATAATAGAGTAAAAACCAATCATTGGGAGCCACCACCAGGTACTAGAGCTGGAAATAGCTGCCCCATCACCTAGTGTTCTAGACAAGAGCTTCAGAGACTATGGAAGGAGGAAGTAAATGACCCACAGTGCTGATAAAAGAGGAGATACTTATGCTTATGTTTGGTCTTATCTTCTACAAAGAGTCATGGTGACAAACCAAACAGGATTATCCTCCTTAATATCTGTCTAGATCTACAGCCTTCACCCACAATCAGTCCCTAAACCCAAAGAGCCCTGAACACGAAAGTTATTTTGAAGGTGAGTCATCCAGCAGCACAACTTGACCTTATATGAACTGATGTGAGGGCAATGTGTGCCCTGAACTGATGAGGGGCCATTCATAGTCATTATGTTTCTTAATGTGAATATTCATGTGTTTCAGTGCAGATATATTCCTAGTAGATGGTAGTGTCCTGTCCCAGATCCTTCTGCCTTGTTACATAAGGTGCAGCAAATGTGCCAGTTTGCTGGGTAAAATTTGATCAAATTTAGAATTCTAAACATGTTTGACCCCAAAGGAGTTTGTAGGAGAGCTTGAGTTTGTATTTCATTTCCATTTCAGATGTAAATGAGCTCTGGGTCCTGAAAATTGTTTGTTCACCTAATCCCTCCTGGACCTGTGCCACATCCCTTGGGCCATAAGAAACGGCTGGGGTAGGGGGCTCAAAGAACACGACCAAGAGACATGGCTTTGGAAGATGACTGTAAGGTTTAGGGCCAAGGGAAAATTCAGAGAGTGCTATCCAGAGAGGTAGTGTTGGAGTGTGTGGTACAGGGCCAAGGCTGGAGGGCATATCCTCGCTCCTCAGCCCAGCTTTGCCATTTTTGTCCTAACCACAGTCACATGGGGACTGCCTCAAACAAAATGACTGGCTACAGACACTTGGTAGGTGGACAGCACTCACACTTCCTGAAAACTGCGAACCCAGGAGGAGGTATCGGGAACTGAAGAACTGGGGACACTCTAGTGGCCTGTGATCACATTTCAGAGTGTCTGTCTGGTTCCGACAATTTTCCCTTTCGTCCCATTGCTGTATAGATAACCTTGATCAGCCTTCTCTGAAGTTGGCCTAGAAAACTCCATTACATATTCACAAATACACCTCCCCATTCTTTCACCATGCCCAAAAGACCTGATTTGATTCACAGGTTCTACTTACTGTGTCTTTCTCCAGTACGGTTAGGGTTAGGGTTAGGGTTAGGGTTAGGGTTAGGGTTAGAGTACTGTGTACTGCTCCTGTGGATTTAAGGATAAGGTACACAGTTGGTGGCAAGCGGCAACTTTTAGGGTTGTGCTTACTATAGGATATCTCCTTATTCTTTATTTTCCTTCTGACAAATCCCATGGAATGCCAATTCCAATCTGATTATGCTTTCTAACTTTGATATTTCCAGAAGTAATCACCCCAAGTTACCTTAGACCTTGGAAGCTCTGAACACTGAAAAGGCGGGGGAAGGGGAGGGGATGGTTGGTGAGGGAGGCAAACACAGAAAACAGTATCTTTGAGAATACAGTATCAGGAGCAAAGAAAAGAAGTCCATCTTACTGAGGTCACAGAAAGGAAAATACTGACAGATTCTAATGAGCCAGGAAGGCAAGTGGAAATTGGGTGATTACATGCTTTATTGTTGATTTAAGATATGGAAATATGTCACACATACACACACATACATACATACACACACACATACACACACACACACACACACATACCTTCCCCTTCCTCTCTCTGCTTCTTTCTATCTTTGGTTACTGAGGATTAAACCTAAGACCTCAGGTAAGCTAGGAAATTCTTCACCCCTGAGCTATATCAGTCATTAAGTTGCCCAGGCTGGCTGGAACTCACTCTGAAACGTAGGCAGATCTTGAATTTGTGATCCTCCTGTCTTCGTTTTCCAAGTCGCTAGCATTATAGGTCCATGCCACCAGGCCCAGCAATCTTCTCTTTCCTTAATATATTGTCTTACTTTCGTATTAGTGAAAATACTACGTGTAGTCCCAGGTTTTTTTTCTTGATCACACATCTCTAATCCTATTTTCTCCACAGCATCTTAGATTCTTCAACCATGAATTCTACACTCTTTTTTAGTGACAGATATAAACATTGAAGACTGATCATAGCCTTTCACTTCTTGGGATAGTGTCAAGGTTATTGTTGACTGTCAACTTTACACAACCTAGAGTCATCTGGGAAGATAGTCTCAAAGGTTGTCTACACTTCAGTGGCCTGTGGGAGACTGTCTCATTTAAGTTAATCGATATGGGAAGACCCAGCCCACTGCGGGCGGTACCATTCCCTAGGATGGGGGTGTGTACTGTGTAAGAGTGGAGAAATCAAAGTGAGCACAAATAAACAAGTGAGCATGCATGTATCTATTTTCTCTCTTGGTCGTGGACAGGACATGACTGCCAGATTTAAATTCCTGCTGCCATGAATTTCCTACAGTGATGGGCTATTTCCTGGAATTGTTAGCTAAAATAAACCCTTTCTCCCCTATATTACTTAGCAACAGAAATATAACAGATAGAAACCTGTCTGCTGTTTCCAAATACTGCCCCCCTTCAGGGTTTCACGGATCTCAGACTGTCCTCAAACTTGATACATAGCTAGTGTTGGCATTGAATTTTCTGATGTTTCTGCCTCTATCTACTGAGTGCTAGGATTAAAGGCATGTATTACCATGCCAGTACACTTAGCAACTGTGCTGCATCCTTTGATTTTTGTGGATTAGAATGACTGCTCTAGTCTGCCATTATCCAGCTACCAAATATACTATGACCAAGCCTGATTTCTCAGACTTATTAAAATCTACACTTAACTGTAAGCAATAATACACTTTGCATTTGAAATGTCTATTTAGAGAGCTTTGGTTTACAGACAATATCTGAGAGTTTTAGTAAAAGTTTTAAAATGGAATTATTTATATAATTGATTCTGTTCCCTTTACAGAACAAGCCACGAGGTATTATATGAAAGTAAACTCCTTAGATTCTCTCTAAAAATAAACAAGACTAGAAATAGCTTCTTTTAAAAAGTTTTATTTTTTATTATGTGTATGCCCTTTATGCACATGAGTGCAGGTGCCCTTGGAGGCCAGAGGAAGGCATCCGTGCCTGGAGCTGGAGTTTCAGGCTGTTGGGAGCCGACAGATGTGGGTGCTGATAACTAAAGTCTGGTCTCCTGAAAGAACTGTTTGCTTTCTTATTGTCCCTGACCCCAGCATCTTTTTAGCCTGACTGGAATTATCTTTTCTTTTGTTATTGCTATTATGTCTTTGTGTAGCCTTGGCTGTCCTGAACCTCACTCTGTAGATTAGGCTGGCCTTGAACTCAGATTAGACTGTCTTTCGTGGTGATATACTATATAATAATAAAACCAGTCTGGAATATCAGAGAAGAGATCCACCCACAGTCAAGCCAGGCAGAAGTAGTATACACCATTAGTTCCATCACTTGGGAGGCAGAAATTGTTCTGGATCTCAGTGAGTTCAAGGCATAACAGAGCAGTGGTAACTCATACCTTTAATCCCAGCAGCGGGATCCAGAGGATCTCTGTGAGTACAAGGCCAAACAGTCAGGTAGCCATGGTACACACCTTTAATCCCAGCATGGGGGGGGGGAAGACTGGGAGTGGTGACCTAACCCTTTAATATCATCAGATCTGAGTTGGAGGCCAGTTTGGTTTACAGAGGGAGTTCCATACTCCCAGGTAGGCAATGGTGGTGCCTTGCATTTAATCTTGTAACTCCAGAGACAGAGATCTTTCTGTGTTTCTGTGAGTTCAAGGCTAACTACCAAACAGTAGTAGCTCACACCTTTAATCTTAACCTGGATGTGATACAGCTGGGCAAAGAAGGTATTTAAGGCAGGTGTGGGAAGACAGATGAGGCATTAGGAGCTACAAGGAATGAGACTGAGGAAGCTGGAAGATAGCTGGGTGAGATTTGACTGAGGTGTGTCTTTCTTTGATATTTCAGCCTTTCCCTGACTTCTGGCTCTGAGTTTCTTTTAATACAACCAGAATTCGTGCATCAGTCTCTGCCTCCTGAGTGCTGGGATTAAAGGTGTGACCACTTCTGCTTGGTTAACCACTACCACCTTCTTCTTTTTCCTCCTCCTCCTCTCTCTTAGAGATTTATTATTTGTGTACTTTATGCATATGACTGTTTTGTCTTCACATCAAGAGAATCAAATTCCATAGGACTACAGACAGTTATGACTGAGCCATCAACAGGTCTTTGGAATTGAACTCAGGTCCTCTGGAAGAGCAGCCACTGCTCTTAGCCGATGACCCATAGCTTTAACACCCCTTGATACCCTATTGTCATGTGACCCCTGAACCATCCATGTGGATTCATCATTGCTGTAATAAAATACCTGTCAGAAGCACCTTAAAGAAGAAAAGTTAATTTGGGCTCATGGTTTTGGGGTAGGGGAAGAGTCTAATCCATCATGGAGGCAAACATCTGGTAGAAGGTTCCAAGGTTCCATGTATGGTGAGAACGTACTGCAGTTCCAAGGGTGGGGCTGGCTAAAATCCTTGAGATCCACGAACCCAAGACCCAGTTCCTCCAGCCAGGCCCCATCTTCAGAAGGCTCCACAATCTCTCCACTAAGTGCCATTAACTACAGACAGAGTGTTCAAAAAACAGAGCCTGTGGAACACACTTTGGTCTCTGGTACAACTCACTAGAGTGCCAGATGACAGGCCACTGATTGCCATCTGCCAGCTGCCTGTATCGGAGCAGACAGGGCAGGAATGTGGAGATATGGGTTAGTGTTTTTCAGGTTTGTCTCCAGCCTCCTTATCTGGAGATACCGGAGAGGAAAAAAAAAAAAAATTAAGGCCTAAAATCCTATTAGCAAACCTGTCTTGGAGTTAAAAAGAGAAAAAGGGAAGCCCTCATCACCCTGGTTGGTTCTGAACCTTGGCTGTTAGTGATAATTGGTTCATTCATATGAGTTAGTTACACATTTGTCAAAGCATGCCTCCTGACAGCTTAGTTATGATAAATTAAACAGGCACTCACATAAATTCTGCACTGCTCTTTATCCATATGCGGGGACCCTGCCTGATGTTTTTTTGTCACTGCTATAATACAGGCTGGCTTTGCAGCGATTTCATTATCAGCCCTCTCCCCTATGGCTAAATCTATTTGCATAACAAGTCTATCTGGTTCCAGTACCTGCCAGACTTTTTGCTGTGTTAAGAGGCTCCCTGCAGAAATAGCCTTTTGATAAGATAACAATAATTTTCATTTGCTAACTTCACCTTGGTCCCCAGGGATGCCTCCTTCCCCTTCAAGTTCAACCTAATTTAAGGCCTTTGGTCTAAGTAGTTAAAAAAAAAAAAAAAACACTAAAAGGTCTTTGTGAGCTATGCTCTTTTATTTCATCTCTCATACTTGGAGGTTTTTTATTAGGAATTTGTTTCAGGACCTCAGTGTCTCCGAGCTGATTATGGGGACAACAAATATGGCTGCTTTTGTTAAGGGCAAGTCCACCAAGAGCATCCTGGCTGCTCAGCCCAGTGGTGATGCTGTGTGATCACCCCCATACACTGTTGTTTGGGTGGCTGCTCTGGCAGTAGGGAAGAAAAGTAATTCTCTTCCTCACTCATTCCAAGATGCAAGGCTGACTCTTGCCTGACAAATGTCTTTTATATAAATGTCATGTGACTTTCAGAAACCATGGGACTTCCAGAAATGAAGATCTAAAGACCCAGGGTAACTGAGTGTTCTTTGATTTCATGATGAATGCAAAGATACCGCTGAGCAAAAGGGAGTGGGACCTATTGGTGATATACTGGGGGACTCAGCAAGGTCTATCTATCCACCGAGTATCCTTAGCCTCTTCAATCTCTGTCTTTCCAGGTGTAGTGAAGGACACCTACCACTTGACGGTTTTTAAATAGGGGAACTCAGAAGGGTCCCCTTCAACTTCTAAACAGTTCCCGGTTGGGAAAGTGTTTCTGGTCCCCCCAGTCAATGGCTAACATGCAAGAAAGTCTTTCTCCTCGACTGAACACTATGCCTAAGCCCTGCCAACAAGTCACAAAATATTGGGGCATTTTCCCAGTAGCCTTCAGATGACATTCAGATAGATGGAAGCAAGCAGCCCTGAATATTACTAGAATGTTATCTCTGATCTGAGAAAAGGACATTTAAACTTATTTAATCTTTAGACTGTGACCCAGATTTACAGTGCTTGCCTCCTCTGCAGGTCTGCCTGTTGACTGGTTGTTTTTTTTTTTTCGTCTTTAACTGAATTTCTCTCAAGCCAATAATTTTGAGCATTTGACTTTGTCCTGTCCGTCTTTCAAACTGCTTACTTCTACCTGGCCTTATAATATCAACGAACTACACACCATAATATATATCTTTACCTAGTGACTTATTACAGTTTCTCAGGCTTTTATGTCTTGCTAGAGTCCCAAGAACCATACAAATGGTTAATTCTCCAGGAATAGAGAGAGTCCACTGTAACCTTTATTTATGTTACTTCACACCTTGGTAATTCTAATTAAAATGAGCAGCAGTATCTCCAGTGATACACTCTCCATTTTAGATTTATTTAGCCAGTGATTAGCAATTGTGGCTTCTTGAATAAATTAGCATCTCTTGAGCTACAGGGAATTAGTGGATTAGTAAAAACTCATGGAAAAGGTTGGAAAACTCTAAATTAAAACCTAATAAACTCTCCTTTGCCCTCTTTGTGAGTATTGATCTGTAGACTTAATAGATGAAATCCAACTCTCTTCTGATTTTGAAAAACTGGGATCCCTCCTCCTTCATGAGAAGAATAAAGTTATGAGTTTCAAGATTATGCTTCCAAGAAGTATTTAATTTAGATGGTGTGATGGGTATTGCAACTTCCTGAAATTTTTACATCTTTGTTGCTGTGACTATATCATATGGCCACATCTTATTGCAAAAGAAGATAAGAAATGGTCACTGGTTTGGGCAGCAGTGAGCCCAGATCATGACCACAGTCCCTAAATAAATAGAAGAGCACATAAGAGACAGCCATTTGTATCAAGCTGCTGGATAGGGAAGGTGCATGATTCCAGAGGGCTCAGTATTCTTACTAACAGCAGTAAAATCTGGAGGACAGTGGGTGGGATCTACAAGGTGATGTCAGAACAGAAGAGTGTCTGGAGTCGAGGAGGGCTTATTGTCATAATCTCACTCAGGCTGCTCTGGAAAAGAAGTTAAATAATGGAAGACTGGTAGGGACAGTGGAGTGGCTGTGTGGATGTTCTTCCTGGGGTTCTTCCCAAGAGCTATGACATTCTCCTGTGTCCACACAGCACCCAGCTGGCTCCTTTCTCTTCCGTTTCCTGGCTGGTATTGTTCCCAAGGCTCCTTCCACAGTGGCTTCCACAGGTTGAGGCAGGGGGGTCTGGAGAAAGCTGGCTCTGGGTCAGTAAGAACTGTAATTAGAAAAGGAAATGTAGGGCCATGTGACAAATACTACATTTCCACAGCCTGCTGGTGACTTTTAGATGGGATAAAAATAGAAGACATAGCCCTTGAGCTGGAAAAAAAGGGCAGTATGTAGGCTGTTTTTGTGGATTTTTTAACTTACAATTGCAGCATTAAATACAATCACTGTCAGCTTTCCATTCTATTTTATGTGTTTTCTAGTGCCTTGTTGGTATTTTAATTCAGAATTTCCTAAGATTATCAAATGCATGATACTTAGCCACTATATTGGGTTAATGAGTGAGGAAAATCATAGTTGGAATGTTTTGTTTTTGTTGTTAATGAGTCAAAATCTTGTTATATAGCACAGGTTGCCTGGAATCAGGTTCTTCCTGCCTCAGCCTCCCAAATTCTAGGATTACAGATGTATGCCATTATGACCAGCATGATTTGATTTTGGATTGAAAGGATATTTATTCAATTCAAAAATAGTTTGATTTAAAAAACAGATATTTTAATGAAATAATAGGAATTCTGTCTCTAAGAAAGTATGGAAGCTTAAATCGCCAGGGTTGAACAGTGCTCTGAATACTGGCTTTCACCTTACAGGCTATGGTTTAAATGGTATTTCTCAAAATCTACGTGGTTTAACCCTCAGGATCTCAAATGTAACTTTCTATGGAAACAGGCCTTTGCAGATGAAATTAGCTAAGGTAAAGTCATATTGAGGCAGGGTGGGTCCTATCCCATTATAGTGGGTGTCTATATACAATAGATTTAGGTGTTGTATTAGTCGGGGTACTCTAGAGTAGTGACAGAGCTTATATGATTGTTCTTTATTTTTTTAGATTTATTTATTTATTATATATACAATGTTCTGCCTACATGTATGTCTGCATGCAAAAAGAGGGCACTAGACTTCATTATAGATGATTGTGAGCCACCATGTGGTTCCTGGGAAATGAACTCAGGACCTCTGGAAGAGCAGCCAGAGCTTTTAACCTCTAAGCCATTTTTTCATCCCTTGGTTAAGTATTCTATTACTGTGAAGAGACACCAGGACCATGACAACTCTTCTAAAAGGAAGTATTTAATTGGGATCATTTCATCATGGTAGGGAGCATGACAGCATTTAGGCAGACATGGTGCTGGAGAAGTTGAGAGTTTTATACCAGATCTGCCGGCAGCATGAGAAGAGAGACTCTGGGCTTGGCATGGGTTTCTGAAACCTTAAATAGGTTTCTGAAAACCCGCTCCAGTGGCACACCTTTTAATTCTTACAAATCGTGACACTCCCTGGTGACCAAGCATTTAACCTTTGACTCTATGTATGCCATTCTTGTCCAAACCACCACAGAAGTAGACCCTGAGACGACACATGTGTGACCTGACTCAGGCTGTCTCACATGAAGGGACTAGCTGAAGCTAGAACAGGAATCCATGAGACAATAAATATGTGCTGTGCAAGTCACTCAGTTTGTGATACTTCTTATCGTAGCCCCAGGCAATTAATATACCCTGTGACTACATAGTTAGAGAACTGTAAGTGATTTGATACTCCAAGCAAAGACATCAATGTTTACCCACATGCCACAAGGAGTCAATGCCAAGGGTTAGCCTTGTGCCAACAGTTACATTGCATCTTCCCCTTTCATCCCTCATTTCTTCTTCTCTTTCTTCCTTTTTTTTTTTCTTTTATATATCTGTTGTTAAGGTTTATGTTAAATCCCCTGTCTCAAACACACTGCACAAAAGAGAAAATGGGAAATTTCTGTAACTGTCAATGATTTGTGGACCTTGATAGAGGCCTGGGCATTAAGATGTCTTGGTCACACAAACTTCTCTAAGAAGAACACATTATAAGAAGACATGGCAAACTGTTGTGCCCAGGACCGACCAAGAAAGCATCACAAGCTGTGTAGAGAAGATTCTCAAAAATCACTATGGTCCTTAGCGGTGCAGGGTCATTTAGTGACAGCTGTTTCGGGCTTATTGTTGCTCAATCTTTGCGGTCGAAGAGTTTACATTTATTTATTGTTTTGTTTTGTTTTAAGACAGAGTTTCTCTGTGTAATAGCCCTGGCTGTTCTGGAACTCTCTTTGTAGACCAAACTGGGCTCAAACTCATAGAGATCCACCTGTCTAGGCCTCTTGAGTACTGGGGTTAAAGTCATGCACCATCACTGCCCAGCTACATTTCCATTCTATCAAACAACAGTCACCTGTAGGAGAGTTTTGCAAGTTAATTGGAGGATAAACCCAAATAAAAATTCTGACTTTGTTCTGTGTGTAAAATGAGTTCTGTGCACAAGATGAATTTAAAGTTACCTGTAAAAATGACTTTAAGAGTTTCTCTCTGGTGTCAATAATTTGTCCTCTGATTTGGCGGTGTATATGGAAAAGGCTTAGGCTGAAATACTTAGTGTATGTGTTCACTTTGTTGCTGGCTATAGAATCAAAACTCTGTGTTAAACTAGTAATTAGAAAAAAGAAAGAAAATGTGGAGAAGTGTTGGTCTATCTAGTTGCTTGTGTTGGACGGATGTACCGTGATGCTTCTGCATTTTAAGTTCTAAATTTCTGCCGTTAGTTGAGAGTAGCATGACTCAAACACCATTCTAAAGAAATTTGCTGTGCTGGGCAGTGGTGGTGCATGCCTTTAATTCCAGCACTTGGGAGGCAGAGGCAGTTGGATCTCTGTGAGTTAGAGACCAGCCTGCTTTACAGAGTAAGTTCAGAATAGCCAGAGCTATCTATACAGAAAAACCCTGTCTTCAAAAGAGAGAGAAGGAGGAGAAGGAAGAGGAGGAGGAGGAAGAAGAGGAAGAAGAGGAGGAGGAGGAAGAAGAAGAAACTCATAAGAGTGGCTAATTAAAGTCATTACATACAGAACTGCAAGTAATCAATGCTGTGTCATCTTAAGATGCATATGTGTGTCCCTGCATACAAGTGTCTGTGTGTGTTTGTATAAGTGTGTACTTATGTGTGTAAGTGTTTGAGTGTGTATGTGCACATGTATGTGTGTGTGTGTGTGTGTGTGTGTGTGTGTGTACTATATGCATACACACTGTTAGCCAGTTCTGCTTATATTTTCCCTCTTCTCTCTGGAGCATGAGCAGTGCTTTCCAGAGCTGGGAAATGTAGAGATTAGGTAAAGAGACCTGGACACAAAGAAGTAATTTGCACATATAATCCAGGAAGGTGTTACAGGCTTCTTTTAAGCCATTTGACTTAGGAACCAAAGTAACTGCAATTTAATTGCAGACAGCATAGCAAATTATAACAAATAGCTTTCTAACTGTATGTCCAAAGTCATCCTATGTTCACATGCTAAAATCTGGATATCAGAATTTAAGCAATTATTGAAATGTATGAAAGTCTCCTCAATATAGTGCTTATAAAGCAAAAAGATCCCCCTGAAACTCTACAGTGTCATCATGCTAGTAAACAGGTGTCATTATATATTTGTCTAGAAGTGAATACATAATACCAGGAATGAACTCTAAGGCAGACTATGGACTTTAGGTAATAATGTCTTCACTCAGGTTTATCAATTGTAATAAAGTACAGCTCCTGTCAGGGATGGTGTCAAGGAGGTTATGAGTGTATGGAGCAGAGGGCAAGAGGAAATCTCTGTACCTTCCTTTCAAACTTGTTTGGAACCCCAAAGTGGTCTAATAATAAAGAGTTTAGTAAGATAACATAAAAGGGGGAAAAAAAGGAAGCAGGAAAAAAAGCCCTGTGCATGTTTCTTCTCTAACTGAAACCATATGGGAATTTATTGGGAAAATGGGAGTTGGTGGCATTCTGTTATTACAGTATTTATCATACAGTTATGGAAGGGAGTAATTTATGATCCTTGCCTGCAAAGCCAGATCGATACAGAGATAAATGTCCTTGCCACAATAGAATTTATACCATCCACGTGATAATTGACCACTGTGTCATCTGTCCAATCATTCATTTCATTATCTGATGACTAGTGAAAGGCTAATATGGATGTGATTTATTAGTGCACACCAATGGGAAGCAATTGGTCCAGCTTACCTGTTACCTGTGCTTGGCAACACAGAGCATAGTGGTCTCCAGCTGCAGGCGTGCACAGAAAAAGCCACCAGCCTTGTCCCACACTGGGCATCTCTTGTTGAATTAGAAACAATTGTCCATGTCTCACACTTGTGGCTTCTATTCCATTTCTGCTCCCTCCCTTATCACAGCAGGCTGCTTAGAACAAGCAGAAAGGCTCAGGTAGTTAGTCTAAAGAGAACCTTTATTGTCACTAATTTCAGTTAGGGTTTGTGACATAATCATTCCATGTCGCCTATTTATGCTTGACATCAAGACACATGGCTTAAAACTACACACTATAGTGCATGGAAAGGGAATCAGTAGAATCTCTAGGGACCAAAAAATGAGCAAATGAGAAAGAAGATCAGAAAGCTTATTGAGCAACTCATACAGGGTTAGTTCCCCAACAGCGGGGGTGGGTGGAGGGGTGGGTGGGGGAATGAACATCCCCCCACCCATTCTATCCCCCCCACCCATTCTAACAGCCCCTTCGTTCACTCAGCCCCCTGGGAACACTCACTGCCTGCGGTATCTGTGATTTGCCTTATGAGGGTTAATCAGTGGGCCTATTATTCAGCAAATTAAAGGCTTGGCTGCCAGAGAGTTCCTTTCAGAAAGGATTAGGGTCTCTGATGAGGCTTTGAAGTAATGGATGGAGCTGTTCTGTTAATGGAGGAGGGCTAAGGACTCCCTAGACTCCCCTGGCAGCCAGTGTAGTGTCTTTATTCAGTCCCTTGCCTAAGAAAGAAAAAAATATTTTCTCTTGCAAAATGCGATACTCACACAAGGCAATGGATTGACATCCCAGCAGGTGGGGGTGGGGGTCACTTCTTTCTGTTGCAAATGTACACAGAAGTGCTTCGTGGCTGCTGTGGGTGGCAGCGACCAGAGGAAGAAACATTTCTCCAAAGAGCAGTAACAGGAATATAATTTATTTATTTTTTTAAAAGGTTTTGGCTCGGAAGTTGGGCAGAAGGGCTAGCAGGTGACAGGCATGGTGGTGGTCTGTGTCCTTAGGACCACTAAGCAAGGCAGCCAATAGCAGTACAAAATGTTGATTTGCATAAAACATCGACAACTACCTATTATCTGACAAGACCCCCCCTCCAGCTTTTCAGTAGCAGTTAGGCTGTCATGGAAACCAGGCTGGCTCATTTCCCCCAGTTTCGTGTTTATACCATCCATCCATAAGAGCCATGGAGTTGGCAATCGGCCAAAGAAGTGTTTAGTCCGTGTCTGCCTTCACCAAAAGAGCAAGCATTTAGAGTATGGTTGTTTGTGCCTCCAGGACCACTGCAGCTGTGGGCGTTTACTGTTCGTTACCAAGCTCCCTGCCCCCACTATGCATTAAATTCCAAGATGCTGGCCAGAACCTCCAGTGGCTGTAATTGTCATAGTGTTCTCTGACCTCTGTTTTTGGTCTCATGCTCTGGGTTGGGTTCCCCTTCCCGCAGGGTCTCTTCTTTGGGATTTAGTCACTGAGTCCACCCCCTACCCCCAGCTCTCTCCTTTGGGATTTACTCATTTCTCTCTTTGAGCTGCTTCCTACCTACCCATGGTCCAAACTCTTTCTGCAATCTCTCTTTTGCCCTTTGCAAGGATGAGCATAAGTCTTGGCCTTTCCTTGACTCCATTGATGCTAGCGGCTAAGCAATGTACTTTACAGGCTGGAAACATGGGGGCCAGGTCTGGAAAGACTCACCAACTCTCTAGTGAAGTTAGCCCCCAGATTAAGATCAGGGAACTCTGGATTGGCCAGCAAGGAGAATAGTATTACTGGGATCGTTCCAAGCATGTCTCAGGATTGGAGAGTGTTGAAAGAACAGTCTTAGAACCTATGTGGCCATGCTCAGTGAGGACTATTGTATACACTACACTGTAGGTGCTTTGCACATTTTTGTGGAAAGTCAAAATATATTTTCTTCAATCTCACTACCAATGCTTATGTCTCACTGTATCACTGGAGGAGCTGGGCTGTTTGAAAATCACAGATTACAAGATACATAGAACAGATAATTCCCCTTTTACATTGTCTACTAAAAAGCTGAGAGTCAAATTTGTATCCATCCTCAATAAAGTCATTTATTTGGTGTTTTTGTTCCTGGTTTCATTACTGAATTTCTTTATTGCTTCATCATTTTCCCCCTTGGCTTACATTATTTTTATATTGTCTTATTGCATGTATCTTTGTATATTTAAGCACATATTATGTTCTTATGTTATTTTTGGAATAAGATAAAGTGTTAAAAATCATCTGTGTGCTCTGCTAGGGAGAAGATAAAGTGAAGGGACTGGTGTTTTTGTTTTTTCCAAAAGGTATCTTGAAAGTTATTATCATCTAATGCACCGATTCCTCTTCCCCATACATTCCCAGGAGAAACGAAAACATGCAACCACCCACATAAGTAAATACTTCTAACTAGCTGTAGATGGTGCACATGACTGTGTTCCCGGTACTAGAGAAAGGTAGGAGGGTCACAACTGAAGGCTAGCCTAGGCTATATAGTGAATACTTTGCCATCCTACGCTTCATAGTGGGATCCTTGTCTCAAAAGCCAACCAAGCAACCAACCAAATAAACAACAATAAAAATTCCTTACACCATTAGTTTATAATTGTTTAAAAGCCTATATCAGTTGATAAAAGAAGGAAATGTGATGCATCCACACAATGGAAGATTACTTTTAGCAAAGGAATTTAATATTATTGTATGCTGTGAGTTGGAAGAACCCTGAAACCCCATATATTATATAAATGATCAGATCTGGCAAATTCATGGAGACAGAAAATAAATTCATAATTGCCTGGGGTGGAGGCAGTTGAGGGAAACGGGAAGTGACTGAAAATGAACGCAAAGTTTCTTTGTGGGGTGATGAAGTCAAACCCTGATTATAGTAATGGCTGCCCAACTATAAACATACTAAGGATCTTTGGATTGTACATTTTAAATGGCTAAACTGCATGGTTTGTGGGTTATACCTCATTAAGTTGTTATGAAGTCATTTTTACTGGGTCCAGGCATGGAGGCAGAGGCAATGGGATCCCTATGAGTTCAAGACCAGCCTGGTCTACATTAAGGATTCCAGGTTGGGTAGGGTCGCACAGTCAGAACTGTCTCAAACAAACAAATAAGAAAGAACATTATAGACCATGACTAACAGATGTACATTTTATAGAGTAGCTTTTGCTAGTTTTTTCTTACACTTAGTTTTTACTTAGTGACAGGTGTGTGCATTTTGCTGGCTTCTATCAGGATCTGCCACTGGGTTTGTTTTTTTTTTTTTTTTTTTTTTTTTAAACTTTATTTATTTATTTATTTGCCTTGGTGTTTGCCTGGAACTGGAACTACAGACAGTTGTTAGCTGCCATGTGGGTGCTGGGAATCGAACCCGGGTCCTCTGGAAGAGCAGACGGTGCTCTTAACCGCTGAGCCATCTCTCCAGCCCCTGCCACTGGGTTTGTGATTGTGAGTCTCTGTGGCTATGTTGGATGGCAAAGTTCCCTGTGCCTTATTTGGTCTGGTGCCCTTGATCCACTAGACATGCTTTGTGGTGGCTCAGGAGCAGGTACTAAGCCTGAGAAATAAGGCTGGCCATCCTGTGGTCACTGTTGATGGTCCCTTCCACCCTCGCCATCTTGAATTCTGTGAATGAGCATAAACAAGGAAGTGGTCAAGAGACTTGGAGAGCTGTAATGAGAGAGAGTGATCAAGAAAGAAAAGTGGTCCAGAGAAGCATCAGCTGTGCCTGGGACATGCCCCTTGGGAAGACCAAGACCTAAAATTAGGCTAGGAAACTGGTAAGGCCTTGGGGGTCCTTAGGGAGTAGTTTTAGTGGATGGTGAAGGTAGAAGAGATTTTTATATTCACAGAGGTCTAGCTGCTGGTCCTTCTGTCAAAATTAAGTTTGCTTAGAAGTCCACTAATGGCTACATTGTCAACTGGTCCTCACACTTCTTAGCTACAACCATTCTCTTTTTCTTCCTGCACCCTTCACTCAACCCGTGTCCTCCCTAAAAAGAGCCTCATTCTCACCACCAACTATTTCCCTACCATGCTGTCAGTTTGTTTCCTGAAGGAAAGACATCCATGGACTGCCACAGGGAGCTCCTGAGCCCTTCATCTGACTCTCTCTTCCTTGCACTTCTTCCCAGTGTCCACTGTGACCTTAAGAATGTCATTTCTCATGTGAGACACTTGTCCTTACAGCTACAATTGTTTGCTTCTTTGGGGGTGTAGCAGGCCCTAGACTCTTCAGCCTTGAACTGATACATACTTCTAATCTGCCACTTGTTTCCAAATTCCATGAAAGCTGATGTCTCACCCGAGGCACCTCTGCCCTTGGCACTTGACAGAATGCCTTTCATGGTAAATACCTAACAGACATGTTATGAAGGAACCATCATTGCAGTCTCACCCAGTCCCTTGGCTATTTCATGTGTGTGACTTGGTATTAACACTCCCCCCCCCATGCATTTCTTATGGAAACTCCTGCCCCAGTCTTGGGTATTCCTAGGTAAGTGCTTGCCATTGCTGTGGCTGTTCAGTTATTTTAGGGACGGCCTAAGTATTATCCATTCCTTGCCTTCAGAGGTAAAGTGCATACAAATGAGAATTATGGATTAAAGTCAGGGCAGGGCGGCAGGCAGGATCAAGGGAAAGAATACAATTCAGATGTCTCCAGGCACTGAAGCCTGAGCTAAGAAGCCGACCATGACTGTTTGTCAAAATGGAAATTGATTTTTAAATCAAAGAAATGACCCAGACATTCAAACACAAGAGTACCCTAAAGCTCAAACTTTAAAACACCAACTATTTTTCTTCTGCCGAATTTTCAGGCTCAAAATGCTCCCTCTCCCATAAGTTCTGCTAAAGGACATCTACTACCAAACAGAAATTTTGTCCCCGATAGTAGGAATCACATGGAAAGCAAGGAATTAATTACCTATCTAACTGGATTTCTCAAGTTAGATTTGCATAATACTAAACCCAATTTATTTAGGTGGGTAATTAAGGAGATAGCCGATCTTAACAATGAAAAAACTTAGTGTTGTGGTCCAGTGGTCTCCTCCAAAACTCAGGTGCTGCACATGTGGTCATCTGGAGATGTAGGGAGATGCATTTGGAGATGTAGGGTTTCTCTGGAGACATCAGGTCACGAGGGCTACTCTGCCATGAGTGGATTGCCTTCTGCTATGTGACCATAACACATCCTTCCTTTAGGGAAATCATAGGAAGCAGAGAACATTCTTCACCATGGGCATAAAGCTCCTGGTGTCTTGATGTTGGATTTAACAGTATTAAGGACTGTGAGAAAATATAGTCCATTTCATCTGCTTTCTCTGAGCATTGACTGGTGCAGCAGTGCAGGGTGGACTATGGAATGAGACATTTATGTGTCCGCCCTGCTTGTCAGATGCACTATATCTCCCCTAATCACTTGATGCAATGGCGGACCACAGATTTATTGTCTACTGTATAGAGAGCAGTGTGTAACCATTGCCTTCTTTACTCTCCACAGCATCCTGTGTCCAATATTTAAATAAAAAACAGGAGGTCAGTGAGTCTAAGTAAAACTTGTATATCCCTGCATAGCTCTAGGAGTCTTAGATTTATCCTCAATACCAGACTTAATGCATTTCATTGCTCCAATGTTTTTGAAAATATGTCATGCTCCTGAGAATAATGTGTTTTGTCATTGGATGTATCAGTCAAATACTTCAACAGACTGTTTAGAAAGTGCTGTGTCTATGTGGGCAACTGTTCACAGAAGACATTGACTAGACTAGAAAAGCTGAATAACTTATTAGAACATCAATGACTATGAAGAGGTTGGGATGTTGCAGGCATAGGACCTGCAAATTATCTTGTTACAAATTATCTTGTTTCGATGTCCTGTATCTCAGTCTGTAGACCAGACTGGCCTTGAACTTAGAAATCAACCTGCCTCTGCCTCCTGAGTGCTGGCATCACCACTGCCCAGCTGTCTTGAGTTCTTTAATAGCCATCATGTCCCTCTGAGTGTGACCTAACATTGTTGTGATCATCAGTGAAATTTTTTGAGGTATATTAACTTAATAGATGATTAGATCCCCTCAACCCCAAAGCATCTGAGGCCCAAGGATGGTGACCTCCATCACCACTTCATTGTGACTCACCTACATGATACTTCCCACAATATATTTGAAAAACACCTTGATTTATGATTTTTTGTTTTGTTATTATAAAGCTTGATGAAACTATGAGCATATTGGAACATGGTATTCAGAGCAACACGAATCATAGTCACTCATATTTGACTCCAGAACAAACTTTATTTTTCTTTCCTTTGAGGTGAGAACTGTGTCTCTTACAAACAAATTTGGCAGCTCCTGGATTATCTTATTCTGATTTACATGACTTCTGTAATGTCCACCTTCAGGGGTCTGCTGCCCCTTCTCCCTTTAGTGTTCCTGAGCTGCTTTAAGCAAATCTTTCTTTAATTTTGACCTCAAATAAAGACCTCTAAAGGTGGCTGAGGTTGGCATCTGATTTTCTGGTCAAGTTTGGAAGATCTCGCACCAATCCCTGATATTGCCAAGACCCAAGAGGCTTTGACTGGGGTGCTGTAGGCATCTTTAGCTGTGCTGAACAGCAGTGGTGACAACTGCTGTATCCTCAAGAGAGCAGTGCCCAAGGTCCAGTACTCTGCCACCTGGCAGCATGTGGTTTTGGATGCTTTGACTATATATCACATGAGATGGCTCCAACAGTAAGAGCTTGCTGTGCAAGCCAGAGGGCTTAAATTAACATTCTCAGCATCCACATAGTTTTGGGACACAGTGGTGTGTGGTAGGAATGTTCTCTGTGTACTGTAAATAAAGAACTGTTTTGGCCTGTATAAAGCACCATAAAAATAGATAAAAAATCAGAGCACAAACAGATAAAAAAAAAAAAAAAGGTAGAGTTTGCCAATATCCATCCATCCCCTGAAAAAGCAGCATATAAAAATCCAGATGAGCCACAGGCTGTGGGCCACATGGTAAAAGATTAATAAAAATAAGTTAATCTAAAAAAAAAAAAAAGCTAGCTAGTAATGTGCTTAAGACATGGGCCAACAATAAAAAATATATAAGTGTCTAATTAATTTCTTTGAGAGACAAAAGCCGTAGCGCGCGCCAGGCCACAAACCTCCAGCCCCAAACAGGCCAAAAAAAAAAAAACCTTTCTATAACAGATGGCGCCCAACGTGGGGCCAAACACCCACATAAAGCCTAAAAAAATTTAAAAAGCTTAAAAATAACTTTCTAAATTACATATTTAAATTGATTTACAGTACAAAGACAACATAGTGTTCAGACAAAAATTTAAAAATGGTGTGTCCACGGCACACAACTTAAACTCATACATTTCACGACAAGATTGACACAAATATGCTTAATTTAAGGTTTCTGCTTATACTAAACAAAAAAAAAAACAGTTTAAAAAAGTTTTTCTCATAACAACATTTCCTAAATTCACTCTCTTTGCCGGTAGCCGCAGAGCGGCAGCAGACTCCTCCGCCATATTAAAAAACTGTCAAAAAGGACAAAGTCAACAATTAAAATAACACCGACCTTTTAAAAGCTCTTTAAATTAAAAAATGATTAGAAATTCTCAATAAAACAGATTTAAACTCTCAAAACCTCTAAACGAGATACAATATATATAAAATACACATAAGCTTCAAAAAAAATAAAAAACCTTAAAAAAATAAAAATAAAAATGACAAATAAACAAAAAGTCTAAATTATGTTTGTTGTGTGTTCTTTTAATTTTTTAACTTTTAATAAACTAATTACAAAAAGACAATTAATTGCTAAGACTACTAAATTAAACCAATACTTATATTTTAAAGATATCTTGACTTTAAAATCTGTTTATAAAAATATGTTACTTAAAAAAAAGAGTTTCTGCTTTTGTCTCCACAAAAGATCAAAACCTATAGATTAGTTCTAGACAAATGTAGTTCCATCTGCCAAGGCCACCTAAATAAACATTCTCAGCTTCCAAGAGGCCAATTAAAATCATCCAGCTTCAAAACCCCATGAGATTGTCATCGTCCTTTGACAACAAAAAATAATAAAAAAAAAACTTTGTCCAATTTCCCAAAAATATTACTTATTAATATTTGTTTTCACTATAAATAATTAATAGTCATAGTCAATTTCTTTAAAAAAAATTGGGGGAGGAGGTTATGATATAAAAATGATTAAAAAAATAAATAAATTTTAGTTTATTAATACAAACTTGAAGTCAATTTTATTATGCTATATATATTTTTCTACTCTTGATTAAAATATAATACTGATATAATTCATTTAAAATTATAATATATAATTAAAAAATACAAATTAATAGTCAACTATGATAACAAACTTCTAGTCATGTTAAGTGCCTGGGAAATGGAGAGCAGAAGAGCTCCAGGCCTTGTTGAACAAACAGCCAGCCTAGTTGAACAGATGAATTCCAGGTTAAATAAGATAACTAGTTCCCCCAAAATAAGTTGAGAACAACTGAGTAAGACACTTGACACTGACTTCTGGTCCCTACATGCATGCACAGGCATGTACATTTGCACATATCTACGCACATCATACATACACACATTCTTATCATCTGCAGACACACAAGAAGAAAAAATTGTCAGTTTAATTGAAAAGCACTTTACATCAAAATCCAACTAAAGTGAAGATCTTTTCCCATTCTGTAGGCTGTTATTTTGTCTTATTGACCATGTCCTTTGCCTTACAGATGCTTCTCGGTTTCAGGAGGTCCCGTTTATAAATTGTTGCTTTCAGTGTCTGTGCTACTGGTGTTATATTTAGGAAGTGGTCTCCTGTGCCAATGCATTCAAGGCTATTTCCCACTATTTTCTATCAAGTTAGGTTTAATTGGGTTTATGCTGAGGTCTTTGATCCACTTGGACTTGAGTTTTGGGCAAGGTGATAGATATGGATTTAAGGGGAACAATGGTGGGTATGCTAAAAAAAACTCCACAAACTTTTAAATAAATAAAATAATAACAAAGTCAACTAAAGTAGAAAGAAACATGGTAGCAAAGAACCATCAGTCACTGCACTCAAAATGGTTTTACTCTTAGGGTATAAAATGTGAGTTAGGGAGATCACCCAGTGGGTAGAGATACTTGCTGGGCAAGCCTGGAAGTCTGAGTTCAGTTCTTGGAACCCAAATAAACATTTAAAGAGAGAAACAACCCCACAAAGCTGTCCTCTGACATTCATACATGTACTGTGGCACATACTTCAAGTCACGCAAGTGCATGTATGCACACACACAATAATAATAACAGCAACAACAAATTAAATATATAAATATTTTAAAGATCTTTCTTGGCTGCCAATATACCCAGCAGAGGACACACTTGTAATATATCTGCTACAGAAGGTGGCACTACCATCAACAATAATAAAGCTGCCACGTCTCTCAGCAGCCTTTTCTTGGACACACTTCTGCTTATCCCTAATCATGCCTTGTCCTGCTGCTTGGCTGGCCTGCTCTAAGTGAGCTCTTTATCCATTTAACATTTCCAGGTTGCTCCTCAGGCCTCACCCAGACTGATTGTGCCTGCTATCTGTCTGTGATACACACTCCCATGGGGGAGGTAGCAGCCTATTCTTACACAAATGGTGCTTGAGGATCTAAAATTTTTGTTAGCACATCTCCTGAACTGAGAACACAGCCAGCTATTAGTCTGGGTTTTTCTAATTATTTAAATTTCTAAGGGAGCAGAAACAGGAGAATGAAGGGGTCTCTGTATTGACAGACTTTATTCCAGCCACATGTTGAGGTGGCTCGAGTTTACATTGGTATGGACCAATATATAATCTCACCTCTGGAAGGAGATCTTGCCCTGTGTACACGCTAGATTGGAGGTTAGGTTTTCTCACTTGTTTGAATCATCTGCAGAGGATGAGGGTTGCTCTCCATACTTCAGTCTGAGAGTTGAGGCAATTTGATGTTCTTTTTATTATTATTATTATGAATAAAGTCTCATTTTTTATCCATGTATCCCCTTGTTCAAACTCCCTTCCTCCTCCCACCCCTCCCAGTCACTCTCTCTTCTCCCCATTTCCTTATCTCCTCCCCAGCAAGGGCACGAGGTCCCAAGGTCCCAATGTCCCAATAGGGATTAGTTCAGCATCCACTCCTGGCAGATTCAGTTTCCTCACCCCAGCATCAAGACTGGGTCAGGTGTTCCTCTGGAGGGAATGGGCTCCAAGGTGCTGGTCCAAGGTGTTTCAGATCGCAAGCTGTTCAGTGGTTGTGGTTTGCAGCTTGGGAATGCTCTGCTTTTTGTTTGAAGTCCACTAATGAGTGATGTTCTTTCTTTTTACTTCTGTGACTTCACCTTGGTCTGTGTCTGTCAACAGCTTTGCCTATCAATCAAGCTCAATAGTTTCCTTTTTTTTTTTTTACTCTTTGCCTTCCCAGCCAGGGACCTCAGGAAATATTGCGACTGCCCCAGATCCTCTGCTGTTTTAGTTCCTGTTCTATTGCTGTGAAGAGACACCAAGACCAAGGCAACTCTTATAAGAGAATGCATCTAACTGGAGACTTGCTTATAGTTTCAGAGGGTTGTTAGTCTATTATCATTATGGGGGCATGCAGGCAGGCATGGTACTGGAGAAGTTGCTGAGAGTTCTACATCTGGATCCCCAGGCAGCAGCAAGAAAGAGACATTGGGCTTGACTTGGGCTTTTGAAATCTAAAAGTCCCCCCCCCCAGTAACCCACTTCCTCCAACAAGGCCACGCCTCCTAATCCTTCTCAAACAGTGCCACTTCCTGATGACTAAGCATTCAGATATAGAAGTCTATGGAGCCATTCCTGTTTAAACTACCACATCTATCCTTCCTATCTCCTGATGGCACAAACTTTGTTCTCATTACAGATTTACTTCAGAGGGAGATTGCTCCCTCTCCATCCTGATGGGGCATGCTCTGAAGTATTCCTCCTGCCTTCTCAGAACTTTTATAATTAGCAAATATAAGCCATTCCACTCAGACTGTTATCTGTATAGCTGCCTGGCTGAGTTTGCAGTCATGCAGCTCATTTACATGGTTCACTTCCCCACCCCATGCGTAAAGTTAGCATGTAATTCCAGATCTCAGCAGTAAGACCTCAATACATCATTGAAACCCTCTGCATAAGTTTTAGGAAATGAAATGTGGCTTAAATATTTCAGCACACAGAAAGGGGGTTGTTCATTAAAAATCATATAAGCAATGTCATCCCACCCCTACCCTCTGCTTCTTTGAGACATTAGTCACTTTGGAAAAATGCCTATGTCTGTCAGTCTTGTTTTTCAGAATGGAAATTTTCTTTCAAGACAGAGCACCATGGGCTCTGCTGCTTAGCCTGTAATTACCATATCCTCAGGAGGATTTTTCCTCCTCTTGCCAGTCAGACTTCTGTGTGACGATGATAGGAACCTTGAGGCAGCAAAGGAAGTCATGGGCCAGGGAAATGTTTGCTTGGATCAACAGTATTTGTGTATCTTTCACCAATGAGGATATTTAATCTAAGTAGCAAGGCTTAAGCAGGCAGCAGGCAGTATGAAAGACAAAATACAGACGAATAAATGAGAGGAGATGAAGTCGTGGAGTTTAGCATGGCCCCACTGTGTGGGAGCAGAGTACCCTTCTCCTGTTTTAGGTTTTTTGTTTTTTGTTTTTTCTTTCAAACTCACCAGTATTTTTAGTATTTGCTTTTTCAGCTGCTCTATATCAAGTGGGTTTATTTATGGGTATGTTTGATTCTTGGTAAACAGCTCCCCTGTACAGTCATCTGGGGTTTTGGTCATGAAATGAAAGGTTACAGGGACAATGCAGCTGTTTCTCCAGAATATCACCCCCACCCCATAACCCCAAGTCCCCTGACACTCCTGGCTTCCTAGTGTAAGATCCCAACATTGCTTCTTGCTTTTGTCTGCTTTGGCTTCCTGCAAATAGCAGCAACAATCTGTGTTTAATATGGGAACACAAATGAATTCTGAGAATTAATCTTTAGCCAAGAAAGCATGATAGAAAGTACTAAAATTTCAAATCAGGTAGTGAATGGATTTCCTTCAAGGCTGAAGCTTGCTCCATTTTTCTTCTGGTGGGTTTTTCTATCATATTCAATCTGTCTGCTGTGACCTTGTCAATTCAGGGATCTTATTGTTCAGAATATAAATATGATTTTATTATATTTTATTTTGAGTCCCTCATCACAGGAAAACCACAACTAAATCTAATTTTTAAAAAAGAAAAAAATTAAAGAGATTAAAAGAACATATCAGTGAAAGATTTTACCTAGGATTTAGTTTCCCTAAAGTCAGTCCATGTTCAATTTTATTTTTCCTTAAGTGAAAGACTCTGAAAAGAACTGACTAGGGCCAAGCATGAGACACCTCTTTCTATGGAAATAATAGCTTATAGATATCCCAGGTACAGTGATAATTAGGGACTCATGGATCTTGCCGTAGTCTTCTAAGGAGAGCTCATTTATGTTCTTCATTCTAAAAATACAGCACTAATCAGAGCTCGCAACAAAACTTCCAAGATGGTATTTGTGGTATATAGTCCACTGACAGCAGTAAAATGGGAAAGAGAAAAAGAAAACATGTCTCTGGGGGCTGGAGAGATGGCTCAGTGGTTAAGAACACAGGCCACTCTTCCAGAGGATCCTGATTCCCAGCACCTACACAGCAACTCACAACTGTCTATAACTCCAGTTCCAGAACTTTTGACACTCTTACAAAGATGCATATGTAGGCAACGCACCAATGAACATAAAATAAAAATAAATGTTAAAAAATGTCTCTGGCCAAGTAAACTTTGAAACACTGACACAAACAAAATAAAGTAATTAAAAAATGCTTATAAAAACAAGCAAACCAAAAACCTTTAATGTATTCAAGCACATTATGAAACCCCAAACTTTATTTACCAGTAAACTATTTCTTTTCTTCTTTCAATCTCTCTCTGATTCTGTCTCTGTCTCTCTTTCTCTGTACTGGGATAATGGTATGTTGTAAATATTTGTCCCTCCTACTGGTTTAATAAAAAGCTGGTTGGCCAGAGGCAGACAGGAAGTGTGGGCAAGGCTACCAGACTAAGAAAACTCTGGGAACATCTCAGAGCAGGGCAGACACGCCACAAAGATGCCAGGGAGATGCCAGTGAGAGCCAGATAAATTGCCAGCAGAAGCAGAGGAAAGAAGCTGAAATGCTGCTCTAAGAAAAGGTACCAAGCCTCATGGCTAAAGAAGATAAGAATCATGGGTTAAGTTAAGATGAAGGAGTTAGCAAGTTATATGCCTGGGCCCTAGACCAATCAGCAGAAAATTAATGTAAGCGTCTGTGTATCTCTGTGAGACTATGGGACTGCCGGTCAGTGGTTCAGAACAAGGCCTGGACCACATACAATGCTCCCCTCTCTTCCCCCACTCTCTCTCCACACACACACACACCTTATATGGCTTTATCTAATTTATCTGGTCCCCATGTCCCATGTCAGAGATCCATGTATTACACATTCTTTTGTAAACTCTGTTTGGGCCCTGACTAGGGAATGTATTCTGCAACTGGACATTGCAATCCTTGACTTAACAAATAATTTTGAAATAAATAAATATCTTCCACTTTATTAGTTTTACCTGTTTGCCCTCCAAGTCTGAGAGAGACCTGTCTCTTGCGAAAAGTACACAAAGGCTGTCCAGGCTTCCTACCCATTTTGGTAGTCAGTTTCATCTTCATCCACTAACTCTCTGCTTGGAAATGATGAGTTGAATACCCTGAGGAAGAAGAATAGGACATTGCTCTTTGAAGTCTTAAGCAATAATGATTATTCCTTACATTTGGTATGGGGACGAAAGACAATAATTGCCCTCAGGCATTCAAAAGTGGCAGATTGAAAGGTGAAAGTGATCTTCTGATAGTCTTCCAGTTTGAATCCCCAGCATCCACATAAAAGTGGGCTCATGGCAAACATCTATGCTGAATCAACAGTAGGATGAGAAAGATGGATTCCTAGTTTTCATTGGCTAGCCTGTTTGTCCAGTCAGTGAACTCCAGGCTCATGAGAGACCCATCTCAAAAAATAAGATGTAGAACAGGTGTAGAAGGCACCTAAGGTTGACTTCTGGCCTCCATACACATGTGCACACACACACACACACACACACACACACACCCATAAACACACATGAACACACATACACTTGAATATGTACATATATGCCACATATATGCAATAGAAAATCTTGATCCTTATGGCTCTGAAACTATGCATTTCTGCTTTGTTCTTTTGTGACAGGATCTCATGTAGTCCAGGCTGGCCTGGAAGTCACCTTGAACTTCTAAATCCTCTTTCCTTCCCTTTTCAAGTGCTGAGATGATAGGTATGCACATGCACCGCCTTGTCTAGCATTTTTCTGTTATTTGTTTTCTTCCTAAGTATATAAACAAACACCAGATTTTAATGTTTTCTATGTTTCTCTGGTCCTTCCATCTTTCCAATTAAATTCACTGTAGATGCTTGGGGATAAACATCATAATTATTCATGCATTAGTTTATTTCTTCTAATTCTAGTGCGGCATAATAAATATTTGCTGAATAAATGGAATGAGGTAATGTCCTGTTATCTAGTAGACAGAGCCTTTGCCTCTGTCTCTCAATATAATAACAATTTGCTTTTAGATTTGGGCTTTGTCCTCGTGAGAACAAGGTATGCAGGGCTGTTTGTGAATTAAGGCTATGTTCTCAAGGTCTCCTTGTCCTTCCCCTAAAAATCCTCCGGGTGCAGCTGGATGTGTCACAGAGCTGTTTAGCATTTCTCCCAGGCACACTCTGCCTCTCTATCCCGTGGTATGGTATTCCACCCACTCCAGTCTTACTGAGAAGACTTGCTCATCGGACCCAGGGCATCGTGCCCACCGGCTCTTAGATTCCTGTGTTTCTATCTTCCTCACGTGATTCCCTCTATTCTCTATCCATGCCTTTTTCATTACCCACTCTGTGATCTAAACCAAGACCTTCTCCAGGGCAGCAGATGATCTTGTTACTTTGTTGGAAGCCTTGCTTTGTGGGCAGATGCTAACATTATGTGACAGGATAAATAACCTACTGTCAACTGCTAGGGAGAGGCTCTCTGAGGTACCCCAAACTGACTGCCGGCTTCTTCTGATGGCCTTCTCTGAGCATCTGTCCCAGGGAAAAAGGTGGAGGAACATTCTGCTCACTGCCCAGTCCATGTGCCGTGGGCTATTTTATACTGTCACTAGTCCATGTTTGGCTTTGCCCAGCAGCGTTTGTGTGTGAAGCATTCTCAAACATTACCTAGCAAGGAAGGCTTCTCTATTTTACCTTTTCTTTTTATTTTCTCAAAAGAAATATATATATTTTTAGTGTGTGTGTGTGTGTGTGTTTATATGCATGTGAACGTACCTGTTTATATGCATGTGAAGCCAGAAGAGAGTGCTGAATCCCTCGAGCTGGAGTAAACCACCCAAATGGGTGCTGGAGTCAGAACGTGGCTCTTGTCCAAGAACAGTGACTGTTGAGCCATTGGGCAGATCCTGGACTACCATTCTACCCCATTCTGAGGATCCAGTCTGTTTTCATCAGCCCTCAGGAGACACATGGCTATTTTATTTTAGATGTTTTTATGTTCCACACAGAACAACCCCTGGATGGCCAATCACATAGGCCTCTTGAGTGCCTTCCTTTCTCAGCAAACAGTGACTCACATGTGTTTTCCTGTGGCGGTCACACAGACACATAAATATACATGGAATCTAGGGAAGACTGCTCATGGGGAGACAAGCGCCGTCTTTTGTGGATCGATTTTGTATTGTTGCTAGGAAAAATAATAGGCTATACAAACCACACTGGACTGATAAAAGTCAAATGATTGATTCCTTCCCATTTTGGCAAGGTGGAGGCGGTATTTATAGTCTTGTGGGTATCAGTCTGGAGATGTTCTGCATGTGGTTGGCTTTTCTAGCTGCAAGCTCTGACTCTAGCAGCCTCTGTGCCATCCTCAAATGGACTGACCTAGGAACATCACTGAGTCCTTCAGGACTAGAAGGTGAGGGACAGGACAGTGTTTTAAAGGGAAAATTGCAAAACTTAAAGCTCTGTGTAAATCTGATAACTGGGGATCGCTGTGCAGGATTCTGCTTAAATGATCTGTCAAAGATGCTCAGAGGGTCCTGAACTGCTTACTGCTCGTCAGGGCTTTAGGTTGCTGCTGGCATGCGTCCATTGGAGAAAAGCACAGCTGTTGGTGACACCGAGTGGGCAGAAGGGCATTCTGGATTTATCCCCACTCTCTCGTGTTAGCTCAAGATGGAAAGATGTTGAAACTTCCTCCTCTGGCTCTGGGCAGCTACTCAGAATAGAAGGATGATGGTAATTGGAGCGGTATTCATCAGATTCTGTTTTGCTCCAGATTTCCGTGTGTCAGAACCATCTTGGCACAGCACATCTAATCCAGGGATTGAGTTACTGTTTTCTTTAGATAGGTCATTGAATCCCAAAGAGAAAGCCAGCCTATCAGTTCTAACCAATCTACTGCAGACATGTTCAAATGGAACCTGATTTTTACCATTTTGAATAGACTTTTTGTTCTCACTTTGCATCATTTCATCAGAATTCTTCAGAATTATGTGCTAGTCACTTCCTGTCCTGGGCTTCTCTGTTCTCTCAGAAAGCATTACAAATAATGTTTCTGAGAGAACGTTACAGCTGGGTTTTTCTCTTTCTTGCAGTTTCAGTTTTTCCTCACAAGCTCCTAAACGACCCCCACCCCTGAGCCCCACACACCACCGAACAAGAACATCTCTATGAGATTAGTTGAGGTGATAAATCTTAATCCTATATATGCCAAAGATAAATTTCCTTCCCTTGAAAATGCTTTTTTGTAATGAAGATGGAAATTTTTCTAAGCAGTCTGTTTTTTTCCAATGCTTTATAGTAAATAGAGGGTAAACTTGATTGAACCTTTAATATTTACTTACAACAATCTAAAGTAGATTTCCCATGTTTTAACAAATTCAGTTAATAGAATTTTTTTTTTTTTTTTTACTTTCTGGAACATATTTAAAAGGAAAAAACTGTGTGGGGTTAATAACCAAATGTACCATCAAGCCTCCCCTCTCCTATATTCCAGGGAAAGATTATGTCGAATGCTACACTTTTGAATTATTTGTTGATTTTTGCAAACAGGTGTCTTATTAAAGATTTTGAAAAGCGGCCTTCAGTCACCCATCTCCTGGACCACCCATTCATTAAAAGAACTCAAGACAAGGTTTTGCTTCTTCAAAAACAGCTTGCCAAATTGCTCCAAGACCAGAAGCGTCTGAACCCCATTGCTAAAACCAGGTATGGTTCTGTGTGTCACTTTGGGGTCCTCCTCTGTGTATTTAGGAGGAGGGCATGGCTGTGCTTTGATTCACCCCACATCTTAATCAGCAACAACCACAACCTTGCAGTATTTCAGAGTTTTATTTGTGCATCTTTAAGCATGTCCCACGGATGAGCAGGCAGGATTCATAAACTGCTTATCTGGATTCCTGTGACTAATTTCTCAAATGGTTGAAGTCTCATTGTCCTCATATTCAGTTTAAAATGTAGTTCTATTTAGTACAGATGCAACTGCGCAATAGCCATGGCTGAAATTATGTGAAGAGTCTTGACCTGGCTACTGGAGAGCAGGGAACAAACACAAACCCCACCGACAGCCAGTAGAAAGAGTGCGTTAAATGCCAGAGACTTTTTTCTTGGATGGGCTGTGAGCCCATCCTTTCCAGTTTTAAAAAAATCTGTAGTGCTATTCTAGTTTTACTTTTCATATATTTTATCTCTACTATCTAAAGAAGCCAGGACTCCTTCTGTATGTCTCTATCCACCCCACCCCAACCACATTCTGAAAGAGCAGAGGTTTTTTTTTTTATGTGTTTAATTTTAGGGAATTGAAGCAAGTCTTTAAAACTCTGTTCTGTATATATCTCTAAGAAACAGATCTTTGATTTCTGTCCAGAGGGTGGCAGAATTTCTCTTTAAGAAAAAAAAAAAATTAATTGCGTACAAACCTCCTCTACCCAGCAGTTACTTGGTTTTTATATTTGGTCAGAATGCAGATAAGCACCCAGTCCAGTATTATTAAAAGAACATTTCAAGTACTGGATATGAGGGCCTGGAGATATCCCTGCATTCTGCAGAAAACCCTTTACAAACCAAAAGCAAAAGGCAGGCTTGCCAGAGATGGGATTTCAAGGTGACTATGTGTTGTGCTGATTTTCTCTGTTGTCACAGGTTTGTGCGTAGGGTAATGCAAAGCAAACATTTTCCTATTGGTTCCCCCTCCCAGGGCCATTTCTGTGTCTGTGGCTAGCGACAGGGCTGAGAGACACTTTCTTGTGACTCGGTTTCTTTTCAGGCTGTGGGAACTTGAGCTTAAGTCCAGGTGAACAAAAAGTCCTCTTCCCTTTAGATTCTGTACATGAGCCTCCCCCACCTCCTCCAGTCACACACACCACCAAAATGACGACAAATACAAATACCTGTGGACCAAGCCCAAGGAAACCCAGTGTTCTCCTGTCCTGCTTTGATCAGGGGTCCCTTATCCAGCGGCTTCTAAGACAGCTTCCTGACGTACCCAGTATGGTACTGCTGCCTGGCTCTGCCTGTTCAGTTCCTACATCCTCATTTTAAACACCCTCCCCCCTTAGAAAACAGTGATTCTGTGCATTCTCGGGCCCTTTCTAATTTCTCTTTGACAACTCTTTTGTTGTCAAAAGCCTGGTAGGAGCAAAGCTTTTCGCAGTCTTTGTAATCTCCAGTTTCATTCTCCAATAGTTTGTGTTTCTTTGAATGGCCATTTAAAAAAAAAAATACAACCTCACAAATATATGTCAAATATCTGCACAGCCCCTTCCTTAGGAGGTAGGGAAATGAATTCCAAAGGGAACACAGTGTAATTGGCACTTACTCTGCCATGACTCCCTCTTAGCAACTGGCAAGGTGTTGACTATATAAATGTTGTCTGAACCCACCAGGGAAAGCTCTCAGCTGTCATTTGCTACTGGTGAGCCAATCTATCTAAAGCTCTGAGTTTTCAATAAAGATGGAGAAAGTGAAGACTAACAGAATGAGAGAACAGATAAATGAGAAAATAATCCCCTCATTTCTCTACTTTCATGTTCACACAGCAGGCAGGGCAATCCAATGATTAAAAACATCAGCTCAGGGCTGGAGAGATGGCTCAGAGGTTAGGAGCACTGACTGCTCTTTCAGAGGTCCTGAGTTCAATTCCCAGCATCCACTTGATGACTCACAGCCATCTGTAATAAGATCTGCTGCCCTCTTCTGGCATGTAGGCATACATGCAGGCAGGCAGAATACTGCATACATAATATACAAACAAATCTTTTAAAAACATATTTAAAAACCAACCAACCAAACAAAACAAAACAACAACAAAGAATTCCAGCTCTGCCAGAGTCAGGCAGTAACTCGGCCACTTTTGTGAGAAGTGATTTACCTTTTTCTTCTTCTGAAGTTCCTTCCACAGAACGGGGATTATTTTAGTGGTGTCTTAAATCTACACATGAAAGGTTAGGATGGTTCTAGCTACAATGTTAACCATCCATACATGTTGGCTGTAGAAAAAACATCCATGCATCCTTTGTTTGGAATTCTTCACTTGTTTATAACACTACAGTCTTAGGGTTTTCATTACTCTGATGAAACACCACTACCCAAGTCAATCTGGGAAGGAAAGGATTTCTTTTACTTATTCCTCATTATCACTGTTCATCATCAGAGGCAGGAAGGGTAGGGACCCAAACAGAGTGGGAACCTGGAAGCTGGAGCTGATGCAGAGGCCGGGGAGGGGTGCTGCTTCTTCACAGCTCCCCAAACCACCAGCTTAGGGGTGGAACCACTCACCATGTCTGGGTCTTCTAACAATAGTTACTAATTAAGAAAGTGCCCTCAATGCTTTTCTACAGTCCAAACCTATGGAGGCATTTTCTCAGTTGAGGTTCCTCCCCCTTAGATGACTCTAGCTTGTGTCCAATTGACATAAAACTAGCCACTAAGACCACCTTCCTCTTATCTTTTGTCTCTGAAAATCCATCTCCTTAATTTATCAGGAAAGATAATGAAAATAAATAGTAAGAAAGCACCAAAGATTAAAAAATATTGATTTCTCTCTCTTACTCAAAATCAAATATATTCATTTATTCTTTGTAGAGGCATTTATGTGTGTAGGTGTCAGGCCTTAAGCTGAACAAAGGAACTAGAAAGGCAAACCAGATCTGGTTCCTGATAAAGTGCTAATTGTCTTTGTATCACACAGACAAATATCAGATAAAACAATGGGATCTCAATCTGTAGGTTGTGACCCCTTTGGCAAACCTTCGTCTCCAAAACTATTTACATTATAATTTGTAACAGTGGCAAAATTAAAGTTATGAATTAGCAATGAAAATAATTTTATGGTTGGGGGGATTGCCACAACATGAAGAACTGAACTAAAGGATCATAGCATTAGGAAGGCTGAGAACCATTGAGATAAAAACAGAATTATCGGGATAAGGAAAACCTGTGGTCCCCTTCCCATCCCTGGGAAAGGATATCTAGGTCAACCTGGGCTTGGAATGCCTGGGGAAGACATTTAAGAGAAAAATCAAGGAACTTCTTCAGGAAGTGGCTGAGCTAGGATGTAAACCTGGCCAAGCCCATGGTTTCACATGTTCCAGCCTGCCTCATGACCATCTTTGCAGAAAAATGGTGTTTATCATTTCAGCTCCATTATTCTTGTTTCTTCTGGCTTGTTTGGAAATTATAACTGGTAGGGTGATTGACCTTGGATATGATCCTGAAGATCAAATAGATGACAGATAGGAAGAAAGTTATTGAGAGAGGGGGCACCTGGGCTGGAGAATGGGGAATCCTGTGATTTTCTGGATGTTTTGAAGCTTTGTGTGGGCTGGGAGGGAGGGAGAAAGTAAGGGAAGATCAGGTCCATAGAGCCAAGGACCTCAGACTTGTGACCTAGATAGGAGGAGCCACTGAAGAGTTCCAGGCAGGTGCATGTTCTAGATTATTTTGATAGTAGAGAATAGGATGGGGTAAGGGCAAGACTGAAGACACATACTGACCCATCTCAGTAGTATAGTACTCTTCTGCATAGGTGTCTCTATAGGACCATGTAGACTGGGTCTAAAGCTGAGTTTAGATATGGAGCTGTGTATATATGCAGAAGATCCATAAAGCTGCTGCCTGCAGAAGAGCAGCTGTTTAGACCCACAAGAGCTGAGATGGGACTCCAACTCAAGCCCTTCTCCATGCATGACTCACTTTCTGCTGCACCGTGACCAACACCCCCATAATGCCTAGCCTCGCTCCTGTACTCTTGAGTGTCCGTTCTATCTGTTTATCATAACTGAGGTGGCTACTTATCCAGTGTTGTTGCCCAGCACCACCTTCCATGTCTCTCGGGGAGGGTGGAGGGATTATGTATCCTGCTCCCTTCTGCCTCCCAGCCTCTGTTCTCCTGAACCAGTCCAGTCTCCGCTTAACAGTCACATCCCCTTCTTACATCTTTCTCAGCGTGGTTTCTCTTTACTCCTTACCCTGTTACCAGTCAATGATTTTCCCATCTCCCATCAATCATTCTGTTAATTCTTCTATTCTTACCTTGGGGATTCTCAACTAGTCAACACTGCCTGGGTACCTATAATCCTTCCTTCCCCACCCAGAGACCAGAAGCAATCAGTGACCAGAGATAACACATTCCATATGCTGGACACTCACTAACTAAAGGACTACAACTTCCCCTCCCCTACTGCCAAGAAATCTACCTGACTGTGAGCGAGTGCTATAGAATACTCTTCAGTTACATGATACGGGACCCAACTTTGCCTTGTGGGCTTAAATTCATCATGCTGTCTGCAGGCGGTATTACCAACTCTCCTAATACATATCTTACTCAATAGGACAATCTGCCTCAGTATCCCTCTTGAGTACCCTCAGTCCCAAGGACTCTTAGTAGATAGAAGGTAGTGTTATATCAAGATTGCGTGGTGATGTGGTCATCTTGGGTATAAGCAGCTAAGCCAAGCATTCAAATGTATAGGAGCAAGGCTAGACATTGTGGGGGCTTGGTTCCAGTGCAGCAGAAGGTATGCCATGTGCAGAGGAGGGCTTGAGATGGGATGCCTCTCTTAGCTCTCATGGGTGGAAACAGTAGTTCTTTTAAATGCAGCAGCTTTATGGAAAGCTGGAACTTGAGGCAATCCTGATTCACTACCTATATACCTAGATCTATATCTACATCTAGCTTTAGGAGTCTACCTATACAGTCCTATGGGATATGAAGGCAGAAGCAATACTGTATTATTGAGATTTGGTCAGTGTCAATCCGTGATGTTGATGGTCATATATACATAGTACTTCAAGGGAATTTAAGTTTTCCTGTAACTTACAGTTTTGCTATGGCATATATCTTGTTTAGGCACAACAGTTAAGAATCCAAGATATACTCTCTCTTAAAAGAGATAAGAATTTCTCAGCATCTATAGACAATAATTTAAGGCTCCTGGGTCTCAAATTGTCAGAGGTGCTTTTAAAATAATTTTGTTTTTTAATGACACTAGTCCCTATTTCCCTGTCTTTCAAAACGTCTCCTTTCTCAAACTCATTTTTGCAAATCCACAAATTTATTACTATCACCCAGTATGTGACCTCTTTGTTAAAGATCAGAGCTGTAGACTTGTAAACATAAGTTTTATCATTTCACAAGAGTCATTCGGAGAGAAATTCACTGTCTGAATGTGATGGAGGCAAAAAAGGCCCTGGGTGGCTGCACTGTGACCATGAACTCAGCTGTGAGCCTCAGCAAAATGACAAGTTCTGGTGTGTCCTGCCCCTGCAGGTGGCTAGGGGTTTGCTGAGATGACAAATGTTAAAGCATCAAATGCCAAAGGTCTACTCTCAGGATTATTTGCTGGGAGAATTTAGTAACAGTTATTTTTTCCAGTTATGCTTAATGGCTTTTGAATTCTACTCTTGAAATTTGCCCGAGGCTGATTCAAACAATGGTTTTAGCTGTTCTCATTTCCTTCCAACCTGCAGTGGTGACCTTTCAAAACAGATTTCTCACCACTTACCTGCCAGGCCTTTCCCAGACAGTCTTGCTTTTCTCCTTCTTTGACTTGCAGACATGTATGTGCATATTCACACATCGATGTACACGGCATATTCCATATGCCCATGGGCTCCTGGTGCTCATGTCAATGAAAACCTCCCGAATGATCACATAAAGTGCTAAGAATGTTCCCCACATAGAAGCTATATATCTTCCTATCTCCCCAACAGAGAAGAAATACTTCTGCACACTCATATAATTAGTATCACTTCCTCACTTCTTGACCCGCTGTGAGAATAAACTGTAGTTAATTTTCTTACTTGTTGCTGTCTGGAGAAGGTAGAAATGTTATCAAATTCTGTTCAATATGATTGATAATAAAATGCCAATTTATTAGAATTATGCTAAGAATAGCATAGGTGAAAAATGGACAGTTGCTGTAACGATTTCTATTCAAACTGTTTTCTATTTTTAAGTCTATATGTTTGCTTGAAAGTTATAACTTTGAGTTATTGGGTCAACATCTAGACCATGGATCCATGGGCTCTGGACTCATTGGTGTCTAGTCTATATTTGACTCACATTAGTAGCAGTAGAATAGACACATGGGTGAGCCTCGGTGGTTTGTGTCCTGTTAGCTGTGTGATTGTAGAGTTATGGTCAAATAAGATGGCTCATTCTCGTTGACCCTGAATCAGAGGGTCTACTGAAGCGGAAGTGGTTTGGATGAGCGACCCGATATCTCAGACTAGTGTGACTCTATCCTCTGTAGTCAGTGATGCTTTCCTTACTGTTTGGAACTGCTGACTGTGGTGACAAGGGCGTGGTCTCTGGACTCTGTCTGTGACTATCAAGGCCTTGGACCATGGTCTCTGAGCCTGGGTCCTGGTCCTCATCTCTTCTCTATCCTTGGCCCTGCGTTTCCTCTGTTCTTAACTGATATCATCACCTCCTTTAAACATGGAACATAGTAGACATATTAGTCTCTCTTTCATCCTTCCGTTTCTACCTTGAAAGGCAAGGAAGGGCTGTGATCAGTACATGGAGGAACAGGGCCAGAAATAACCTTCATGATAGGTTTGCCAGAAGAAAGCTATTTAAATCAGTGGTTTTCAGTCTTCCTGATGTTTCATCCCTTTAAAACGGTCCCTCCTGTGCTGACCTCCCCCACCATAAAATGACTTTTGCTGCTACTTCATAACTGTGATTTTGCCATTTCTGTGAATTGGAATGTAAATATCTGCTATACAATATATTTGATGTGCAACCTTTATAAAAAGATTATTTATCCACAAAGGGGTTGTGGCCCACAGGGTTGAGAAACACTAGTTTAATGCCTGGGCTAGACTGTAGAGTGTAGCGCTCAGTGATGAATGGCATGGGAGCAGGTATCAGGTGAGAGAAGCTGTCCCCTTCACATCCTTGGGTCATGATTAGAATGCTACTTTCTGTCATTTACATGGAGGTAAGAACACATCTACCTCCCCTACATGTGGCTCCTGAACCCGTTTGCACCCATCTACGTGGAGTCTCTGCTTGAAGATAAGAAGCTAAGGGATTAAGGATACATTTTGGGGGAAAAATCTGACACAGGACCAGCTTCTCAAAGAGACGAGGCTGTTGAAGAGCATTGCTCCCAAATTACTTCACTATGACATGGGCACAGGTGTAAACCTTAGTCTTAATCACTTGGATGTTCTCAAAAGCCCTCCTACACCTGACTTGGGCTAAAGACAGCCCTTAAGGCCTGTCCCCCAGCCTTCTAGGTGAGCAGGAACCAGTCATTTCCTTCCTGTGGAGAAGATAGGCCTATGTGTTTAAGAAGCCTTGCTCCTCCAATACTTTTTCTAAGCAGCGTCTCCTACATAACACAAGTATTTTGTTTCATTGGTTGGTTGGGATATTTTTCCCCCAAGACAGGGTTTCCCTGTATGGCCCTGGCTGTCCTGAAACTAGCTTTGTAGTTCAGGCTAGTCTACCTACCTGCCTCTGTCTCCCAGGTGCTGGGATTAAAGGCATACACCACCACCTCCTGGATGAATCCAAGTTGAAGATCTGTAATTTTTGTGTTAAACAAGGAAGTATTTGGCAAAAATTGTTAGGAGATGCTGTTCTTAAGTTACGGCACTAGGTGGAGCATGAGAGTTTCAGAAAAATCTGAGTTTGTAGTTACTAGTGAGAACAAACCATTAAAGAAAATAGGAAAACTACAATTAAACAAAATTTAATTTTGTTGACCTTAACTAAAAGTAGAGAGACATAACACTTTTTATAAGTTTATCTAAAGTCTATTTGTAAAAGGAAATAAGCAGATTGGTGTTTGTGGGTTTTTTGTTTGTTTGCTTGTTTGTTTGTTTTTAACTCTCTAAACTTCTCAGGAGGAAAATGAAGCATCCTTTTCAGAAGAACAAACACTAACTGGAGATGGCAAATAGAGCTACTGGAGTGTGCGTGTGTGTGTGTTTGAATGAGTGAACTGGTCTTTATCAGAGTGGGCATATCTTGCATCAACACCAACCTCTAGATTGCCAACTACAGTCTTCAACAGACCTAACTCTAAGAATTAAATTGCCCATCAGCAGGAGAATCAGCAGGAGAGAAGGTCACACAGTGCTAATAATAGTAATTAAAATATCTTTTTCAAGTTTTTGTGTCTAAATCCATATGGGAGATTTTGATGAGGTTCAAGCTCATCAGCATGATTTTTGGAGGTTAGGTGCATGAGACAATCTGTTGGTGGGCTTGGAGAAATACCAATCTGGATCCTGGTGGTGTCTCCCTGTGTCTGTGCACACTGAGAACCAGCTTCAGGGTAAAATCCATTTGTTTGTGGGGTAAAGCTGAGGCTGACAAGACTCTCATTATTAGCAGCCCGCAAAAACATTACCTAACATGAAGGACATCCCTTGTGCAGTCCGGCTGGTAGGGGTGAGAGGGAAAAGCCCCTAGGAAGCACACTGGTTTACTGGGAATTCAAATTCTGATTTCTTTTCAAATCTGCCTGTGAGAATTTTTTTCCTCCCAGAATCCTTAGACAGTTGCTCACATTCCACCCTGAGTATTTGGTTCCTTTAATTGAAGACACCGGTGGAGGATATTGGCTCAACAGAATCAGCTCTGTGTGCAGTGTCCGGGCACCACACATATGCCTCAGGCCCTTGGAGGCCAAAAGAAGGCATCAGATCCCCCAAAACTGGAGTTCAGGTAGTTATGAGCTGCTGTGTGAGCACTGGAAGTGGAACCAGGGACCTCTGTAAGAACAGCCAGTGCTCTTAACTACTTAGTCATTGCTCAAGACTCTTGCAAACTTTCTTTCACAAATAGTTCATTTAACACAATTACCAGGTGTAAGTAAGGATAGGTAAGCTGGCTGAAGTCAATAAGAACTCAGTTATTTTATGAAAAATTTGGATTTTTCCCCCTTTATGTTGAAATTCAGGGGGGAAAAAAACGTAAGCTTATATAAAGGGGACCTGGGGCAGAGTGTGCACCCTCCTGGAATTTTATTTAATAAAATGACAAGAATGCAGATAGTGAGTGAAAATTAGCATTCTCTCCTCTGTTCTTCCTTTTTGAGACAAGGTCTCCGTAATCCAGACTGGCTGGGAGCTCCTTATAAAGCCCAGAATACTCTTCAACACCTGATTGTCTCCCTTTAGCCCCCCAGCTGCTGAGTTTGTACCTGCACATCTCCACACCTGGCTCCAAGAATATATCTTAAACCCATTTGATTTTTTTATCTTTAAAATTTATTTTATTTATTTTTGTGACAGGGCTAAAATTTATCTTAATCCTGGCTAGCCTGGAACTCATGATGTAGATTATTAGGCTTGCCTCCAACAGAGATTTGCCGGCCTCTATCTCCTGAGTGAGGGGATTAAAAGCATGCACCACACATTTTATTATTTTAAATTGTGTATCTGCGTGGGTCTGTGCACATGATTGCTGGTGCCTGCAGAGGCCAGAGGAGTCAGAGGCCCTGGAGCTGCAGTTTGAAAGCATGTGTGAGCTGCCTGCTGTGAACATGGGTGCTGGAATCAAATCCAGGTGTTCTGAAAAGCAGTACACACCCAAGTACTGAGCTATCTCACAGTTACCATTTTGGTTTCTCTTTGACATTACCTACACATTAAGAAACAGACAAAGAAAATGTTCTGGTTAACCACTTAAGAATGCTTAAGTTACTGATTTGATTAGATTAAATAAAATGAAGCCTCAATTTTATTTTAGACTTTTACAACCAAACTGACTCCAGTACCCAAGATGGCTAATATGTTTCACGTGAACCTTCTAATTTGAAACTACCAGTGATGGGGACTGGGAAGGGGGGATGTGGTGTAGCCGACTTGAAGGCATTTTACTACCTACTTCCTCTGTGTGTAAAGATTCCATGATTTTTGTTTGGTATTGCATAGCAACACAGTGGGAATGAGCTGTGGGACCAGGGAGACAGAACTGCACCAGAGGGTGACACTCTTTAAACTGTGATGATATTGGGTATACGGCACCACCCAGGGCATTTTATAGGCATAATTTAAAGGCATTCTGAGTATTGAAAACAGTTACCCAAACTGTCGATTTCAAATTTTGATAAGGACCTAAGAATAGTACTTGAAGCATTTTTAAATCTCATTTGAATTTTTATACCCAAGATTGTATGTGTTTTCACAGTCAGCTGTGGGAGAGATAGTCACAAGTGATTTTATTTATAGGTGAAGAGGACTGAGATGCTCCTGTTAAGGGATTTTCTGAGTGTCTCATTCAAGACTCACAACTCTGAGACAGAGACCAGACAGAGCTTTTTACCCTGTAGGCCAGTGTTTTCCCCAGCACCCATAGGTATCATAGTTTCACAAAGGGAATTATGAGATTATCTTCTTAAATTAATTGTATCACTTAAAGAATTACATTTTAGGCTGGGATGTGACTCAGTTGGTAGAATGCTATGTGACATATGCAAAGCTCTGGGTTTGATTGCCAGTACCAGGCAAACTGGCTGGGGTGGTGCACAGCTGTAATCCAGCACTCTAGAGGCAGGAGAATCAGGAATGCAAGGTCTTCCCTATTAACAAAGTGAGTTCTAAAAGGTTAGCCCAGGATACTGATCTTGCTAACAAATAAATAAGCAAGGGCTGGAGAGATGGCTCAGCGGTTAAGAGCACTGACTGTTCTCCCAGAGGACCAGGGTTCAATTCCCAGCTCCCACATGGCAGCTCACAACTGCCTGTAGTTCCAGTTCCCAGTTCAAGGCAAATAAATAAATAAAAGTTAAAAAAGATTTACAAATAAATAAGCAAAAACCAAAACAAAATGTGCTCTGGAATACTAAAGGGGATTGTTATTATAATTTAGGTTTTTGAAATACCTGGTAAACAATCTCCCACAGTAAGAAATTATAAGTATGGGTCTGAAAAGATAACTTGGCAAGTGGAAGCATTTGTCACAAAAAGCCTTATGACATGTATTCAATCCCTAGGACCTAGAAGAAAACTAACCCCTGAAGATTGCCTTCTGGCTTCCACGAGGGCTTGTGGACACACACATGTGCATGCACAGGTGTACATGTACCTAAATACATATTAACAAAACAAAACAGATAATGTTGAATAAAAATCACATTTGTGCAGTAAAACTCCTAGAATATCAGTTTTATAATTAAACATATATAATCCACATGTTGTTGCCTGTAGATGCATGTAGCATCTGACCTACATTTAGAAACAGGCTGAGAGAATGTCTCCAGATAGAGGATAAAATGTCACCTCCCAAGAGGGGTTGTTCTGGGGAAAGGTAAAAAGAAATTTGAAACAAGGTAAAATGAAAACACAATCAACTCTTTTTGGTACTTACAACATCATTCTTTGAAATTCTCTGCAGTTTAAAAAAATAAGCTGGCAGTCGGAGAGGGGGCAGAAAAGTAAGCCCCACACCATGGCTGTAGCTCACAGAAAGTCTATGCTCCAGCAGGATGTAGAATGGTCTAAACAAGATTCTTGCTGCTTAGTTTCAGGATTTCCCTTCCTTTTATATGAAGCATCGAACTCAGGCAGACAGAGCCACACTGAGAAGGAAAAAAAGTGTAGAAGATACCCCTGAAAGTGCTGCAGCTGGAATTTAGGATGCAAAGAAGGGATGTTTTGTGGGTCCACTTGGTAAAGCTCTTCACTCTGGTGGAATAGAGACTTGCCGGATGGCCCCATAGGCAGAGTAAGACCATCTTAGCTCTCACTGGTGCTGATGTTGCTGGATGTGTCATGTCCTGAGTTCTCCAGTGAGCTGCTCTCGTTACTTGCCATCTTCTGAGGGATGCACTGTCTGGATACTCTCTTCACATTTCCAGGTATGAAAGGATGCGTACCAGAAGACCCTGTCGAGTGGAGGATGCTGACAAGCACTGCCTTGAGGATGACTTGGTCAATCTTGAGGTCCTGGATGAGGTACTGAATACTGCAGACAATTCTCATGAATGGCTTGTGTTTCACACAGGTGGCCTGTCCCTTCTCTGGACATTTTTCTAAAGTCATTCAAAAGTATAGTTGTTTAGTTGCTGTGGAGTGAAGTTCAATGAACATCCTGTTCTGTGGCTATGCTCTTCTGTGTGCTCACTCATAGTTTTGGAATGATGAAGAAAAAATTCTAATAAAGTCCACCAACTTAAATGTATTTTCTATTTAATAAAAAAATTTCACTTTTACCCTGAAGATAATTGTTTGTTCTTTGCAACAAGACATTTCCTTCACAGAGACTAATCCACACTGTTATATTTTTTTCTACCCGCAACAAACTAAAAAGTTTAGACTTCTTTGGTCTCTGGAAATACATACATAGTAAACTCTCATAAAATTTTCTTGACAAATTAGATTACCTCTATTTGTTTACAGAATACAAAATTAAAGAAAAATCTAGCAAAATGGAGGAGGGGTAAAAGGTAGGATAAGCCATGCTGTGATTTAATTGTGCTGGACAATTAAAATTTTGTGATTCATTAACATTGAGCTTAGAGTTCATCAGTCTTAACCCTAGACCATAAAATTGCCCAGCAGCTGAATTATATAGGGCTATGTGTCCAGGGAAGTTAGTTCACATCTGTTGTCTGAAAATTAAGATAACTCCTTATTCAGGATACTCACATTTGCTGGGGATGCTAGTTAAGGTGAACCTGCATCTGTAGAGTCCACTACTGGGGAACCTCAGTGCCAACACCTCTGTCTCTAACACTGAGTACCACAGTTCAATTCTGTATCCTCACAATCAAGGCTTGAAGTGTAACTTTTGAGAAATGAAATCACTAGGGTTGGCAAGACAGCTCAGTTGTTACTAGCAAGAGCAATTGCTACTCTTCCAGAGGCTCCAAGTTCGGTTCCCAGAACCTGAGGGATCTGTCTCATAGTTAAATCTAATTATAAACAGAACCTTCTGATTGGACAAAGTATGCCTCCAACCCAGTAACAGCTGAAATCTTCATGGGCTATCTCTGTGCCTGTCAGCAACTCTTATTTCTTTCAGCGTGTTGTTATTATTCCATCTTTTCAAGGCTTCTGCCATCATTTTAGAGACTTAGAATCATTAAGAGTGTTAAGATTTGAGTGGGTTGCTTTAACCTTTTTAGACTAAAATGTGTAAGGAGCTCATTATTACTCAGTATCTCTGCCTCAACTGGTTATATTTCTCCTCTTCCAAGGATACAATTATCTATTGGCTGCAGAAGCGGTATGCAGACTCGATGATTTACACCTATGTTGGAGATATTCTAATTGCTTTAAACCCCTTCCAGAATCTAAGCATATACTCTCCACAGGTGAGGGCTGGTTTAAGAGCATTTTGTTCCTTCATGGGGGATTAAAAATCACAAGGCTGGGGCTGGGAATGTAGCTCAGTGAAATTGCTTAGCATGTACATGGCCCTGGGTTCAAACTGTGGTACTAGAAAAAGAAAGTCAAACATGCAGACAAAGTAGTATTAAAACCATGTGACCCATCTCCCATTATGAGGCTGATACTCCAAACTGTAGATAATAATTTAACATAAATGGGATTTTATCTTTGGGAGAAACTTCTTAAAGTGTTCGGCAGTAAAAGTTAGCAGGTATTGAATGCTTGCTCTGCGTCAGGCACTGGGTTGGGTTACTTCTTCCCATCCTATGAGACAGGAAAGCTGTAAGTACTGTGCCTCTTCAGTAGAGGAAGAGCCAGCATAGGGCAGTTAATGCCCTCACCTGAGCTTGGGCAGCCAGTAATGAAGGACAGGGGTCAGAATATAGGCCTGCAGATCACGGAGCCCTCCAGAAGCAGCAAGGACCCCACAGTGGAAAGTCTTGTTTTTCTGGGTAACAGACAGTGAAAGCATTAGGTGGTCTGTGGAGCACTTGGAGAGTTCTTTAAGTGAGTTGCATTTTTCTTTCAGTTTTCCCGGCTTTATCATGGGGTGAAGCGTGCCTCAAATCCGCCCCACATATTTGCATCAGCAGATAATGCATATCAGTATTTGGTTACTTTCAGCAAAGACCAGGTAAGGACTCACCTTCCTCTTCTTCCAGCTTAGAAGGTAGAACATAGTTCATCTGCCATTTTTTTTGGACCTGTAGTTGCCGAGCCTAGTCTGAGGAAATGGGAAATGAAATTGCAGTTCAGAGGATCTGGAAGCCCGAGAAGGAGAAAATCCTTTTGGCATTCATAACACATCAGGGGCACTCATTTTCCCTCATGAAACACAATAAAGACATTTCTAATATGGACATAATGAGAACAGAGAGCAATCACAGCCTGATTATATGCAATGACTGTAGTAAAATGGTATACATAATGGCATAAATGAAATTCCCTCTTATTAATATCTCAGAATCTGCATGAGTAGGACTGTGTATTTGAAATACTACACTCCCTGTACACCTAGCTGTATATAATTTAACTGCTGGGAAATTTTATAGTCTAGGGCTAAGACTGATGAATTCTAAGCTCAATGTTAATGAATCACAAAATTTTAATTGTCCAGTCTTCTAAATCACAGCATGGCTTATCCTACCTTTTACCCCTCCTCCATTTTGCTAGATTTATTTTTCTTTATTTTTGTATTCTGTAAGCAAATAGAGGTAACCTAATTTGTCAAGAAAATTTTATGAGAGTTTACTATGTATGTATTTCCAGAGATCAAAGAAGCCTAATTTTTTTTAGTTTGTTGAGGGTAGAAAAAAATATAGCAGTTACTTTTCTGTTGCTGTGATAAAACACCATGGCTACAACAGTTTCCAAGAGGAAGGGTTTCTTTGGCTTCCAGTTCTAAAGGGCTAAGAGACTACTATGGTAGGAGAGTGTGACGCAGGCCAGCATGGCTGCTGGAGTTCCCCAGTGACACACCCTCCAGCAAGGCAACACCTCCTAAACCTCCCAAACCCATCACCAACTAGAGACCAAGTGTTCGAATGTCTTCAACCATCAGGGACATTTTTCACTCAAACCAATGCATAATAAAATTCATGGACATTAGAGTTCAACATCTCCATATTAATATAGAAATCTGCAAACTGTCCACAGATTTCCTAGAGAGGAAAGAAGTGGACAGAGAGAGCTTGACTTCCAAGTTTGAAAGCTTGCCTGCGGTAGTTTTTGTTTATTTCCTGACACCACGTTGTGTGTTTTCCAACACTAAACAGGTTTTCCTGGGTGTTCTACAATTCAGTGCAATCCTGACACACTCTGGGGGTAACACAGACCCCACAGGTTAACTTCAATAAAAATGTCCACATGTCAGATGCCAGCCACAAATGGAGTACCCAGAATCCCCCCACTCCTGCCAAGCCAAGTACAAGTTCAAGGGTTTCAGCAATCCTCTCTCAGGCTGGCTAATTCACTAGAACAACCAAAAGACTTAAGGAGCACACTAAAATTGTCTTTACTGGCACATTAGAGCACAAACCAGAGCAGCGACATGGGAGACACGCATGGACGAGATGGAGGGAGAAGGAGGGGGGAGAGAACACAGAGATCCTGCCTTTCACCTGAGCACTGTCTCCCAGAACCTTCAATTCAGCAGCTTCTAAACCCATTGAATCTCATTTGTTTAAGCGTTTTTCTAACTCAAAGGCTCAGCGGTTAAGAGCACTGGCTGCTCTTTCAGGGGACCCAAGTCCAACTCCCAGGACCCACATGGCATCTCACAACTGTCTGGAACTCCAGTTCCAGGGATCTGATGCTCTCACATGACACACATGCAGGCAAAACACCAATACACATACTATAAAAATAAATAAATAGTTAAAAATTTTTTATAACCCAGGGAATAAGACTGGGATGAATGTAGTCAAAGTACATGATACACTTGGAAAAAAAATTCTTTGTTAAATCCAACACTGTATGCAAGGAATATATGCTGACAGAATATTTTGAATAATAAAATAGTTCTTTTCAACAAAAGTTTTTATTGAATTCAATTTGCAACCTCTTTGCCTTGCTGGAAGATGGGAGGGGAATCTGAAGCTTCCCATCCCTTAACCATCTATCTGTTCTTTCTCCTTGCCTGTCCCAGCTGAGGTGGTCTGGCTCCCGCCTAGAACCACCCCATGCACAGCAGAGCCATAGTTAGCGGCATTGCTCCTGAGAAGATGCTCCTATCATTCCATCAGTTATGAAATTTCAAGAAGCTATTTGCCAGGAACCAGGGCCAAAGGCCAAATAAATTGTTTTTATTCTATCTCATCACTGATTTTCTTTGTGCACAAAGAGTTCAAAGTGTATAAAGAACATGGCCAACCATATAAAAACAAGCAAAAGGTATAGATAAGAACAAAAAGAAAATATGATCTACCTTAAGCATACAGTAGGCCTTCCTTTGACCTCATTTATAATAATAATAAAAAAGGCACAGATTCAAACTACATTGAATACCTGCTTTTAACCTATTAGATCAGCACAAATCAGTGCACTGTGTGGTGAGGCTGCAAGAGAACAGACTGCTTTCCGTGTGTCTCAGCCTCAACTCCACACATCCTAATCACGTCTCCTGTGTAGCCAGCCCTGGATTCTGTACCCTTTCTAATATGCCAGTAAACACAAACTGTTCCACTAGTGAATTAGTTAGCTGCTATGGTCCCTAGCTGAGCAATACAATATCTGTTATACAAATACCTTTACTTTTTGAGTGAATGTCGCCCACTTGAAATTTATTCAGCAGATGGATCTGAATGTAAATACAATGACCTGTGTATAGGAGTATTCATTGCAATATGGTTTATAACAAGAGTAGACCAAACAACCCTCAAGGATCAGTTAACCATGGCACCGTCAGACAATGCGACATCTACACTTCGCAGTGATGAGCAGCTGTCTTAGCTCTTCATATACTGGAAAGAGTCCCAGGATAGAATGACTATTCAGTGACAAATGCAGGAGTGTAGTAGAGGACATTATGTGGGGAAAAAATACAACCAAATGAACAGGTTGTTTCTACGTGGTCATTTGTTGGATTCCTCCCTGACCCTGTTTTCTGTGTCAGTGTATTGTCATCAGTGGAGAGAGTGGATCTGGGAAGACAGAAAGTGCCCATCTCATTGTTCAGCATCTGACTTTCTTGGGAAAGGTATGGGCTAACCAGATTCTGTATCTGAAACCCGTGCAGAACCAGCTGTGCATTTCATAGCAGATGAGAATACTATTTTCTTTTTTTCCTTAATCAGGAGTCACATAAGAACATTTAATCTTTGTTGTTTTGTCTCCTGATGGCGAAGCTCTTAAGATGCCAGCATGCCACCCTTACCACACATAGTGAGAAAAACAATACCAACATGCTTTTACTGGATTGTGGGCAAATTAATTATTTTGTGTGTTTTTAATGTAATAGAAACATTGAGCTATTAAGTGGGGGAAGTGACTGGAAACCGAGTCGATCCACTGTGGTGATTTGGAAAATGGAATCCATTGAGCAACAGCTAAGGAAAAAGGAAACTGCAGCCTGGATACATACACGAAATGAAGGATTGCAAAATTAGTGCGGGAGTCGCCTGTACTGGGTATTAGTGCATCTTGTGACTAAGAAAGGAAGTGATGACACCTTTACTCTAATTGAGGCTTATTGAGGAACTTGGTGGAAAAGTTAGAGGATGTTTGTATTTGGGATCCTTTCTAAACTGTTAAGCAATAAACATCTGTCAGAGATTTTCTATGCAATGCAGTCAGGCTTTAAAACTACCACCAGCTCTGGCTTTCTGACCCATGGCACCTGGAGACTCCTTCATCAGGGCTGAGTTCCATAGAAAGAGAGCATGGGCAGTGTGTGTGTGTGTGTGTGTGTGTGTGTGTGTGTGTGTGTGTGTTGCCTGGCAACATTATTGAATGCCTACTTCTCAAGGCGTCTACTAATTGCCGTCTGTTTTCCCCAGGCCAACAATCAGACCTTACGTCAGAAAATCCTCCAAGTGAACTCCTTGGTGGAAGCCTTTGGGAATGCCTGCACAGCCATCAACGATAACTCCAGCCGGTTTGGAAAGTATCTAGAAATGATGTTCACACCCACTGGAGCTGTGATGGGGGCAAGAATCTCTGAGTATCTTCTTGAGAAATCCCGAGTTATACAGCAGGCGGCGTAGGTGCACTTACACTTCATCGCTGTCTTTGCTCTGCCCATATAAACTTGGAGGATTTGGGATTTTTAAAGGTTCCATTTCATCTTGTTCTTTAGTCTCCCTCATTTTTTTAAGCAAAACATCAGTTGATGCTTATGTTGTGCCTGCATCATGACTTCCAAACAAGAGCACCACAGAGCCACACATCCAGTGCAAGTACAAAGATGTACTGCCTAGGCTAGATGACAAGCCTAGGCTTGGGCCAACTCTCAGCACTCTGACAAAGAGTGGATAAGAGCAGTCCTGGTCCCTGATGTGAAGGGTTTTTAAAGGAAAAACCAGGGAGTTCAGGTCTAGGGGAATTGGAAGAGTTTCCATCAGCAGTTTCAGACCATTTGGAGCCCCACAGATACTATTTACTCAAACTTCCTAATTGCTGGTGTGTCTGGGTGGGGTTGCCCTGACCGGGGCCCTGAGCTGTTTTGGGCTGTTTGTGGTTGTTTTTAAAACTTTATGAAACTGAGTGGAGATAAATTCAGCCCTTGGACAAGTTCTTTTTAAAATGGAGTTTGTCCTGTTTATGTGCGTTAACAGATTAACTTCAGTTAATCTCTTTATTTTTTAGAATTTAATTTTGCCTTCTGTTCATGAGTGTTTTACTTGTATGTCTGTCTGTGTACCAGATGCCTGCCTGTTACCTTAGGAGACTAGAGGAGAAAGTCAGATACTTGGAGCAGGACCTACAGATGGTTATAAATTGTCACGTGTAGCCTGGGAACTGAGCTCAAAGTCTCTGTAAGAGCAGCAAGTGATCTTAGCAGCCAAACCATCTCTCCAGCCCTTGGTAGTTGTTTGTTTTCCTTTTATCTAAAAGGCATTAAGGGAAGATCAAAAGGGCTTGGGAGGATCCTTTATGAATGGTGTATCTGTTTCTCTTGAGTTGGTTGTGTAAGGTGAAATTTAGCAATAATTAATGTACACATATCTTAAAAATCTATTTTACAAGTCGGGTGGTGGTGGTGCAGGCTTTTAATCCCAGCGCTCAGGAGGCAGAGGCAGGTGGATCTCTGAATTCAAGGCCAGCCTGGTCTACAGAGTGAGTTCCAGGACAGTCAGGGCTACACAGAGAAACCCTGTCTGGAAAAACAAAATAAAACAATCCACCTTTTCCCTAAATGTGAAATTGTGAATAAAACACTGAGAATATTCCACAAATTTTTCTTTCAATTGGGAGAGAAAGAATGCGATTACACTATGTAGTGCTTACTTTTCTGTTGCTATGATAAAATACTATGATAAAAAGCTTGCGGGGAGGAAAGGTTTGCTTCATCTTACAGTTCCAGTGGGGATACAGTCCATCCTGGCTCGGAAAGACAAGAGCCAGGAGCACTTGGCTGACCGATTACATTTCATTGGCACACAGGAAGCCAAGAGTGAGGACAGGAAGTCTGGTCAGGTGGTCAGACCTCAAAGCCTGCCCCAGGTGATGTACTTCCTCCAGTAAGGTTCTACTACCTAAAGGTTTCATAGTCTTATCAGGTAGTGCCACAACTGGGGACCCAGTGCTCAAATATACAAACCTATGAAGGACTTACTCAAACTACAATACTGTTTTAAGAAAAGCGTTATAATAATGGGTAATAGTCATTAACAGCATGTTGCTCTGGGCTTGATCGCTAATCTGACACTGACATTGGTCCGCTCACTGAACATTCCTGAGCCTCATTTGTGAAATGAAAGTTCTACCAGCAATGGCCTTGTGGGTTTGTTAGGGTGACTGACAAATCTGTCAGTATAAAACTACTCAAAAGCATGTGCAATGTGGTGCATGAAAACAGTATTAGCCACTCGGCTGATTGTTTTGATTACTATAGGACAGCAGTGGTTTTTCAGGAGTAGGGCTCCATGCACACAGTCACTCAATAGTGATTGTCTGCTAGATGACAGTAATGTGTTATCTGCTGGGACCACCAGACAAACAAGACAGATAAGGAATTATGAGTGGGTGTGTGGTGGTGATGGTGGGTGTGTGTGCATGTGTGTGTGTGTTGGAGGAGGATCACAATTATTATATGAATAAATAGAGCAGATGTGATCAGTGCTCTGAAGCGGTAGGGCTTCCAAGTAAGCACTGGGACAGTAAAATAGGCCAAGAGGAGAACACGTAACCTGGGTTAGGAAAAGGATCTTGTTGTTTTATCTTTGGCACAGTGGCTGCACCTGTTGCTATTTCAGCCAGCAATTGCAACTCCACAGTTACCAACCTTCTAGCTCAGAGAAGCTGAGTAGCAACCAGCTAACCCCTCTCCTTGCTGGTGTTTCTCTAATGCCCCTCCTTCTGCAGAGAAACAAAACAAAACAAGAACAAACCCCCAAACAAAACACTCACACCACTTAACCCCTCTCTACTACTTCGCAGCACATCTATCTCTCCCAGATGCCCTCTGATGCTCTACGATTACTTTCTGTCAACTAGTTGCTAACTCAGCCTTCTTACTGAAGAAAGGTTAATTATATTTAATCAATGTAAATGCCAACTCTAGGTTTACAATGTGATCAAGCATTGCCCAATAGGAGTTGTGTAGGTTCATAAGGAAAAAGGAGTTCCATTTATGATAAGACACCTTGACCAAAAGCAACTTGGGGGAGGAAAGGATTTCTCTTGTTTACACTTTGACATCACAGTCCAACAACAAAGGAAGTAAGGATGGGAATGCAAACAGGATGGACACCTGGAGGGAGGAGCTGATGCTGGGGCCATGAGAAGTGTTGTTTGCCAGTTTACTCATGGTTTGCTCAGCCTGCTTTCTTACACCAAATGCACTACAGGGCAATCTGGTAGGAGCATTTTATTTCCATGTGAGATTCTCTTTTCTTGTGTACCTTGTAATCTCAGCACTAGGGAAGTGGAGACAGGAGTACCACAAGAAGAAAACCAATGGCTAGGCCTGTAGCTTGTGGTAGAGTACTTGCCTTGAAAGTGCAAGATCTTGGATTCAATTTCCTGTGATGAAAAAACCAGATGAGCAAAACAATAATAATGTTCAGTGAACAAATGAGTGAGAAATGACAAGTAGAGATATCTAGAATACAGTGATAAAGCTGGGAGAAGATAAAGGAAGAAGTGGGACCAAGACACAGACAGGGAAAGAGGAAGAGGCAAACCAGGCTTCTTCCTATAGAGTGATGCTGGTGGACAGCAGGATTTCCCACCATAGCTATATCAGCAGGAAAGACTGCCCTGTTCCAGAGGGAAAAAAGGATCTGAGGCCATACTTTTTAAAATTGTACTGAAGTGTGAGTTTCTAAAACTCCCCTAGCCATTGTGATCTAAGCAATGAAAATCACTTATCAAACAATGGTCATGCTCTTGGTGTCTTGACACTGCCCCTTGCTGTGCGGTGTCCAGGCATGTACATCTTGGTTCCTTCTGACACAATGAACACAATGGGCTGTCTGTCCAGGGAGACTTAGAAGATGTGGGCAAGAAATAGAAAGATGCTAGTTAAAAGCAACTGTTGCTCCTTGGAATCTGTTCCCATCAGCACCCACTTAGTACCTAGAAATTTTCTGGAACTTTAGTTCCAGAATATCCAATACCCTCCTCTGACCTCCATGAGTAACAGCACACATATGATGTTACAGGCAAACATTCAGGTGAAACACTCCCTACACATTTAAAAAAACAACCCCAAACTTATAAAACAAGCAAACAAACAGAGGCAGACAACAGGAGGCACTTTTAGGGGTGTGTGAGGAGTGGCATTTTTAGGGGTGTCTGAAAGCATTACACCTTAGGAAAGTATAAACCTAAACTCTGAAATGAATTCTTTCTTGATTGCTCTGGGATTCCCAGGCATTTCCTGTCTGGGCCTCCAGTAAAGCAGGGCTTAGAATGGTTTCTATAGGCTGGACTTCCTACTCTCTGAAGCTACAGGGGTTTGTGACACAGATGCATGGGACCAGGAGCTGTCTGGAAAGATTGTTCCATGCAACCTGAGCTGCTACCTGACTTCCTGAGTTTATAGTGAAGATACAAGTGTTTTGTAAAGTGCTGTTGTCATTATAACTGTGTGAATATTACCACTATTGATGTTTTGCAATTGGGATGATACATATTTAATTGCTTGCATATGTAAATTTATTGCAAAATAATTTTTGTACAAAAGAGAAAATGAAATCCATTATTTAGGTCAAGAAAGCCTGGAATACAGTGCCAAAAAAAAAAAAAAAAAAACAACCTTCCTCAATTTTTTTTTCAGGGGTGAGAAAAATTTTCACATATTTTACTATATTTATGCTGGACTTTACCACCAAAAGAAACTTTCTGAGTTCAGACTTCCTGAGGAAAAGCCTCCTAGGTAAGTGTTATTACAAGACCCCTTGCTGCTGGCAGTGAGGAGGTTGCTGGTTAATTTTGAATGAGTGTTCAGTTAAGCCGTTGACAAATCTAGAAGTAAATGGAGCTGTTTCCTTAACTGGAAACTCATTCTGTTAAGTTAAATAAGCAAGAGGAAAGGAGGGGGCAAGTGCCACATCTCAGCACTTGCATTGTTTGGAGTGATCAAAAGCCCATCTATAGCCACTTCTCCCAGCCACAGGAAATACCCTCACAAAGAAGCCCAGGTGTCACCTGCCCTGGCCTACAGTGCTGTTTGCTAAGTGAGCGCTTACTGTGTTGGGTCCTGTTCCACTTTATTCAGATATATAGCTGCTGAAACTGGAAGAGTCATGCAGGATATCACTTCCAAGGAGTCTTACCGGAGACAGTTTGAAGCAATTCAGCATTGCTTCAGGATTATTGGATTCACTAACAAGGTACATGCTGGTCAAGAGAGAAATAAACTCAATGTAAATGTCTGTAGATGGGTGTGAGGGAGGGCAAGCATGTTCTCACTTGCTGGACATATATCAAATGTATGACACTTCTGAGATAATGTATGTCTACCTACCCAACATGTGGTCTAAGGATTCAAAACTCTGTCATTCCCTGAGAGCTCGTTTGGAATGCAGACTCTCTGGTCCATCCAAGAGTGACCAAATTAGAATCTGAATCAGAATAAGATAGACACAAATTATGAGAGGACCAAACACCTATAAATTATTACCATTATAATAGATTCAGCCCAGTTATAACAACAGACATCAAAAGAATGATGCCTTATTTTGAGCTGATATTGATTATGAATAGAGAGGTTTGGGAATGTATAGGTTATGCCTAAACCCTAGAACATATTTTTGCAAGTAGCTCTTTGTACATATACAAACTAATTAAAACTCTCCCAACGTCCCTGCGGTCACTTTTCCCTCCACACTTGCACATTGTTGAATGTAGCTGTAACCTATTGCCACTTCTGTCATACGACATACAGACTTTCTCTATTAAATATCTGCTGGGGTTGACACACAGCATTTATAGCTCTAAGATCAAATATTGTTCCATGATACATTGTTTCATAGTTTTTGGGCTTCATGCCATTGACATCTTAAGGACATACAGATTCCTTTGCTTTGCTAGCCCAGGGGTGAGTGATTAGGAGGCAAGTGAGGGTATTAAATATTAGGAGATTAGATTATAAACATTCTTTTTACCTTGGGACAGCTACCTTGGAGAAAGCATTGCTTCTGTAATCCGATGAGTTTGACCTGTTCTTTCCTCCCTAGCATAGTTGATTTTCATCCTAATTAACATATTTTATTTTTTTTCTAGGTAGCTGTTCATTTTGTTGTTGTTGGCCTCTCACATACCATAAAGAGACAGGGGAATATCCCAAAAGTCAAGATACAGATAGAAATATATTTCTCTCAGCTCCTTTGAGGGCAGTTTAGTGGGTTCTTGCATTATTATAGGATTTTTACAGTGACTAACTTATGGAGCTCATTTTTTTTTTTTTTATCAATTACACATCATCAGCAAAGGTAGAAATGAAGTTGTAAGGTACAAGCCCATGTCTGAGGTCATGCCAAGGTGTGGGGCAAATGTTCTTAAAGGGACTAAGACTGTGGTGAAGGAAGATGACGATAGAGGGCCATGATGTAACTGGCCCTGGCTTCAGAAGAGAACACACAATGGTATTATTCTGACAGAAATAAACTTCTGCCTTAGAGTTTCTATTGCCATGATAAAATACCATGGCCAAAAGCAACTATGGGAGGGAGGGCTTATTTCAGTGTAAAGTTGGTCTAGGGAGCTCAGGGCAGGGATCTGGAGGCAGGCACTGAACTGATGCAGAGCCATGGAAGAAGGATACCTACTGGCTTGTTCCTCAGGGTTTGCTCAGCCTGCTCTCTTACAGTACCCACTCATGGTTAATACTGCCCACAGTGAACTGGGCCCTTCTCTACCAGTCACCAATCCCCCAAATACATCACTGGCTTGGCCACAGATCAATCTAGTGGCTGCATATTCTCAGCTGAGGTTTCTTTCCTCTTCTGAAATGACTCTAGTCTGTGTGGGGCTGATGTAAAGGCTAGCCAGCATGGCTGCTGATAATAAAACAGATGCTGATGGTTTAACAGTAAATTTAAGAGAAGCCGTTGAGCATCACAGTATGTGCTGTTGAGGCAGGCCATTCCTGAGCATGCCGTAGTGGGTACAATAAAAAAAAAAAAAAAAAAAAAAAAAAAAAAAAAAAAAAAAAAAAAAGAATGACGGTGTAACTGGATATGAGAAGAAAAAATGAGAAAGATGACAAAATTTTTTAATATATAATATCCATTTATTTAACAAAAAAAGAGATAACAATTGGATGATTATACATGAGACTCTAATGGTTTGGAGGGAGGAGGAAACTTTATATATATATATATATATATATTTATTATTTGGTGATTTTACATCATGTACCCCATCAAACTCAGTTATCAGTCCTCTCAGATTCATACCACTCTTATGATCTCCCCATTTACAAAAATGCCCATTCATGCTGCTCATTTACTTACTGCAGCATAATTAAACACCCTGTGGCCAGACCCTTAAAGAAAACAAGTCTTTCCTCACCCACACCTCTGCCAGAGGCCATGAATGTAGAAGTGAGGCATTGTGTCATTTAGCTATGTTCTAGCTTTGAGGTCTTGTGTACAGTGACATTTCTCTCTTTTTATTGTTTCTTTTTTTTTTTAAGTCCACTAATGAGTGAGTGTATCCCCTGCTTATCTTTCTGGGATTGTGATATCTCGCTCAAGAGGATATTCTCCAAATCCATCCATTGATGGCAAAATTTCTTAATTTATGCCTGGTCAGTGTTGCTGGGCACCCTCTCCCCGGTATACAGCAGGAGTGTGTCATTATGTATATGTCCCTAAGCGTATCTTCTCAGTATAGAACACGAGTATTATGGTATGTCATTGTGTACACCAGAACATTTCTAACAGGAATATGACAGTATATTGTGTGTCTCTCTAGTGTATACTAAGGAAGTGGCAGTGTGTCACTGTGCATATCTTCTCTGTGTCCCGTATTAATTCATAAACCAGCCTGAGTTAATCAGTAGCTTCAGACATACAAGGGAGAAGATGAATTTTGTCTCTCTGACCCTATATCTCCACAGACAACCTGCTCTGCTGGATTATTCCATTTCATGTCATGTTTATAAAGTCACAGTACCACAACTAAGTTCAGGAAGACTAGGTTATATAGAGTCAGGCAGCAGATGCTAGGTAGCTCATGGGACAGGATTTCTCTAATGATTTTCTGCCAGTTATTTCTCAACAGAGCTTAAGTGAACTGACCAATTCAATTAAAATTATATTTCTGGTCTCCCTGTGGGGAACTCCTGAAGATTGTTTTTTGTTTGTTAGATTCCCCTACATCACAACAAAATTATGGCATGTAAACCTTAGTGTGGACTTGGGAGGATCGATTTCAATCCCAGGTGCCATCCGAAAGCATTTAAAAGAACATCTAACCCTGGGAATTTCATGAAGAATGAGTGGAAGGGGCCCTCCAGCAATGATTGCGGCTCTCTATAAGGGACAGAAGGATTTGACCTTAAACCCAGCTGAGGTAGCTTGAGCCAAACCACACTGTTTCTGTTTAATATTAAATAATGCTGGCCCTGCTGGTACAAGCATTGTCCTAACATACTATGTAAGTTGAGTTGTGTTTAAAAGTACACAAAAATCTGGATGTTGCATATGATGATAGAGAGTAGATGTATATACTGCAGATCCTTGGACATGGAGGTCAGAAAGAAAGCTGAGTTCAGGGAAAAATTTCTTTCTTTCTTTAAACTATATCACCAATCATATTAACACTGCTGAAGAGACATTCCCAAGAGTTATATGTTAAAATAGAAGTAGAAAAGCTTAAGGATGGGAGACACTGACCTATAAGTCACTAAATGTCAAAAGCCATGCCATGGGGGTAAGTCATATGTTATCATCTTTAGCTGACTGTGTTTAGGGAAGAACTGGTGGAAAATAGAGATTTTGAGAAAAGAAAGAGATGAAGTAAATTTCTAGGGAGGTGCAAAAAAAGACAATCGCCTGAGGTGTCTGGGAACCAGGCCATAGTGGCTTCGACCAATTGGCAGCAAGTCCTTCTTAACTTTGAACTTGGCCTCAACACCAGCTAGGCAGCACTTGCCTTGAGAACTGTCTGAGAAAAGAGGGATTTGGTGGAGAAGCACTCTCCCCTCCCCCACTGTTGCTGATCAGGGGGAGACTGAACTGCTCAGAAGTGTATGTTGAGGTGATCCAGCAGGAGGAACATGTTAGACCTTCTTGATATATTCTCGTCTAAGTGAAGTGTTTTTTTTTTTAAAGATTTATTTATTTATTATGTATACAGTATACAGAAGAGGATACCAGATGTCATCATAGATGGCTATGAGCCACCATGTGGTTGCTGGGAATTGAACTCAGGACCTCTGGGAGAACAGTCAGTGCTCTTAACCTCTGAGCCATCTCTCCAGCCCCCCTAAGTGGGGTTTTATCATTGTGTCATATAGAAGTTAGAGACTAGAAATAAATAAAAATAGATCCATAAGACTCCGCAGCAAGGCCTGTATTCTGGAAAAGACTCCATAACTATGATGAGGTAAGAGAAAACAAATTAAGGGAGGTGAAAAAGATTTCCCATTTGGTCAAGAAATTTGCGGGAAGGTGAGGCCATTCCATAACAGACACAGCAGTGGGAGTTCTAACATGGCTGGATATGGGGTTTTGAGTTGAACTCTGCAATAGGTGGAGGTCTGAAAGGAGGATATGATGAACCCCCAGGCAAGGCTAATGGAGTAAAATAGGAGAAAATCCCTCAGAGGATGAGCCCCATTCCTGCTTTCTTCATTGGTCCTAGGAAGGAGGCCTCAGGAAATCAGCTCTAGCAGTCCAAACGTTGTTTGAATCTAAATGTTTTCACTGGAGGTAGAAGTAGATTTCCACTTTTGTTGACCCTCTGGGCACAGCACTGAAGGGAATGTAGCCAGAGATGTAAGAGGGTAAGTTGTTCATCTCAAGAGCATGACCTTACGTGACCATTTTCTTTGGAGCTCATAATCACAATGCTGAATGCTTGAAGGCTTTTGAGAGATGCTTTGGTTTGTATGGTAGGGACTGTGTGTGTGTGTTCCTTAGAAGAACCACACTTGCCCTTAGAGTGAGGAGAGGTTTAGATAAGACCTTGAGGAGGCTGAATACAGACATGGCAGATGCAGAACTCATTGCTGTAGGCTTGGTTACAAACCTTACAGATCTGCCTCTGTCGGGAGTTGCTTGATGCATTTGGCAGGGCTCATCCCGTATTGATCAGGGTAATGAGGGCTGTCATGTTAAATCCAGGCAAGTTCTAAAAAAACCCATTTGGTAGGTGTTCTCCTTAGCTAGTTTTAAGTTGTGTGATTAAATAGGGATTCTCTGAGTCTGAAACATGACGTCTTGCCCTTGATTTAGAAGCTGGAAGAGCAATACTTATCTACAGCCGAGGCTGGCTTAGAATCCTCATTTATCTTTGTAGCATTATCAGGTATCCAGCAGATGTCAGTATTACAGTCTATGTTCAGATTTTAGGCTTTCCTGAGTAATGTCTGCAGGGAGGCTCAGTTTTGGGGGCAGTATTTATCAACAGTCTAGTGACAGTTCCTATTACTTGGCTGCGGTGTACAGTATTAAATCAAATAACTTGTTTGAATGTTTTATGGCAGTAGTTTTTATTAGCATAAAATTCAGGGGGCTGGAGAAATGGCTCAGAGGTTAAGAGCACTGACTGTTCTTCCAGAGGTCCTGAGTTCAATTCCCAGCAACCACATGGTGGCTCACAACCATCTATGATGGCATCCAGTACCCTCTTCTGTATACATAATGAATAAATAAATATTAAAAAATTTCAGAAATTGTCCAACTAGATGTTTCCTTGTTTCACATATAGAAAATGTAAAATTTAAATAAACAATAAAGAATACATTGCTTTTAATCCATTATTGCTTCCTACATGCTCAACTTTGAACACAAAACAGGACTTAGATGATGTGAATGGATTTTACTCAAATTTGCGTCACCAAATATGTGAGTTTTTTTTTCTAAAATTCCCTATTAGTTAATCTCTTATACCAACTTAATGACCTGAAATTCTACTCAGTCTTTTTATCTAGAGTTAGTATCCGATCGTCCAAGTTAAGGGCTGAGTCCCACAAAAGCTCACACTTCAGACACCAGTTGAAAGTTCCAGGCTTCTTACACTTCTGAACTAGTTATAAAGTTATAATGACTATATTCTAGAACCTGATTAGCTGGTATAACTAATTCTAGTTATTATTATTATTAGTAGTAGTAGCAGTAGTATAACTAATAACTAGTTCACAGAATTCAGGAAAGCATCTTACTTATTATAAAGGTTACATCCCAGAGAGAGCTAAATGAAAAGAGAATGAGCAGTAAATAGTAAGGGGCTCACTCCTTTGGGCATACCACCCTGCCAGCACCACGAATTCACCGATTTGAAAGCTTTCTAAACCTGTGTATGATTTTTGTGGATTTCACACCACATCATACCACAAACACACACACACAAACACACACACACATACACACACACACACACACACACACACACACACACCTGATTAATTGTTAGCCATTGGTGATTAACTCAGTTTGGAGCCCTTCCAGAGTTTGATGGGTCAGCAGCAGACTAATTTCTAAGCCTGGTTTCTCCTTGAGCAGCCAGTTTCTCCGATTGTAAGTCTTATCTAGAAACCCAACAAAAGTCACTTATTAACAGAAATGTGGGTATGATTGAAAGGTACTTGTTGACATAGCAAAGTTCTGATCTGATCATCCAGGCAATTTTAAAAACTCTTTTGCTAGGAACAAGAGACAAAATCAAAATATAGTTACTTCTCCGTACGTCATAATATCATGGTTTGCTTCTGTGAATCTTTCAAAATGTGTGCTCACATAATGTTTTACAATCTCGTATTCTAGTAAGTCATCAATGGGCACCGTTTAGATATTTTGTAGTATTAAGAAGTTTCTGAGTTAGACTAGCCCCAGGATCTGGACCAGCAGTCTCAAAGTAACACATAGAAGCTTGTATTAATTTTATGCTGATGAGCTCATATAACTTGCTAACTCTTTACTCTTACACTAACTCATGGTTCTTACCTTATTTAGCCATAAGGCTTGATACCTCTTCTCAGAGCAGCATCTGGTCTCATTTCCTCTGGGTCTGCTGGCACCTCTGGTGGTGTCTCTCTGGCAGCTCTCTTGGTGTCTCTTTCTTCTGGCATCTCTGCTCTGCTCTGAGATGTTCCCAGAGTTTTCTTAGTTTGGTAGTTCCGCTCACACTTTCTGTTTGCCTTCTGGCCAATCAACTTTTTATTAAACCAGCAGGAGGGACAAGGTACCAGAACATAATCCCACTACAATATTTCATGAAACACTATACCCTAAAAAAGGTGAGGGAGCATCTAGTCTCTTGTTCTGAAGAAAGCTGGTCTCTGAATTTGGGAGCACTAAGATTGATTAGAGTAAAATGCTAAAGAGGGAGTTAAAGGCCAAAGAAGATCATTTCCCTCTTGGTCACCATGGGGCAGAGCAGCTCCATTCCATGTGGTCCTTCGCTGACCTAGTGACATGGCTGAGGCCAGGTTGCTGTGAGCTCTAGCCAGCAATAGTGAAGAAAGCTTGGAGGGAGTGTGCTCACTTCACTGGGACCAGGGAAAAGCACATTTTACTGTCTCATTGTTAATGCTTTAGGGCTATTGCTACCTCTAACTTCAGGAAGGCTGGGGAAATTGTGTGAGTGTAAAAAGAGGAAGGAAAGCTTGGAGGACAATTGCAGTACTTTCAACTAAACGGCGAGCAATTTGTTACTTTGATAGGGTATGACTCCAAGCATGGCTCTCCATGTCTTCTCCAGGAGGTGCATTCCGTGTACAGAATTCTGGCTGGGATTTTGAATATTGGGAACATTGAGTTTGCAGCTATTTCTTCTCAACACCAAACTGATAAAAGTGAGGTACCCAACCCTGAAGCTTTGGAAAATGGTAATTGATGCTTCCATTCTTTCTTGTCAAAGTTCATGTTTTTTGCTTCCACAGTTGTTCAAGAATCTGTAGGGTATGATGCAGCTGTAACAGCCTCCTCCTATTAGCTCCAAATGGTTCTGCTAGCCAACATTTTCCCGAAGGACATCCTGTGGTATAGCGGCATTCACCCCCTATGTTTCAGATGATTGTTCTACAGAAAAGCCATTTGTGGTAAAAAATTTTACACAGTGGTTCTCCACCTTTGCTGCTTTTCAAAAATTATATACAAGTTATTTTTTTTAAGAAATATAAAATATTGGACCATTTTATAAATCTGTGGACTCAGCATCCATAGAAAGTTGTACTAGCAATCATGATGAAAGAAAGGATTTTTTATGTATATAAAACAATGACTGGATATGATGCTGCAGTCTTGGAGCTTATGAAAGGGCAGGAAGATGGAAAGTCTGAAGCCAGCCTAGGCTACAATAGAGACCCTGTCCCCATAACAATTGATTAAAAAAAAACCTTTTTGGAAACCTGCATGGGACTGATCTAGGCCCTGTGCATGTACGTGACAATTGTGTAGCTTAGTCTGTTTGTCAGACTCCCAGCAGTGAGATCAGGACTTGTTCCTGGCACTTGAACTGGCTTTTGGGAACCTATTTAGCATGCTGGGTTGCCTTGCCCAGCCTTGATGCAGGGGAGGAGCTTGGCCTGCTTCAACTTGGTGTGCTATGCTTTGCTGATGACTACAGGAGGCCTGCTCCTTTCTGAATGGAGACAGAGAAGTGGATGTTGGGGGGGGGATGGGAGGGCGGAATGGGAGGAAAGGAGGGAGGGGAAATTGTGGTCAGTATGTAAAATAAATTTTAAAAATTAATTAGCAAAACCAAAACAAAACCCTTTTGTGTTAAGCTACAGTACTCTATTTTGGGTCATCACTACCCAATGTATTTGTAACTGTCTATTCTTCCAACTCATTGATAAAAGACCTCTTGCTTCTTAGACACACCCCCTCAACACCTTTTCTTACTAAATCCTTGTGGGGAGCTTTTAGAATAGTTTGGGAGCTGTGCTGGCCAGTGCAGATGCTTCTTGGAGTCAGAAACCTTTCCTGTTGGACTGTTCCTGTGAAGCACCTGGGACAGAACGTGGCACACAGTGGATGCTGTAGGTGCTGGCTGGCATGGGTTGTGTGAACGAATGACCTCATGTCTAGGATCATATTTACTTTTTGTTCCAGCTGCCTGTGTACTCTGCATCAGCCCTGAAGAGCTGCAGGAGGCCCTCACATCCCACTGTGTGGTCACCCGAGGCGAGACCATTGTCCGAGCCAACACAGTAGACAGGGCTGCAGACGTCAGGGACGCCATGTCTAAGGCTCTATATGGAAGGTTATTCAGCTGGATTGTGAATCGCATCAACACACTCCTGCAGCCAGATAAAAACATATGGTAAATTTCTTGGGAGAGCAAAGGCCTGGAGTTATCAGTCATCCACCAGCATCTCTTAGAGTTTGCAAGAGGAAACTTTATATCTACTGGGGTTTTCTTTGGTCAAAGGGCTCTAACTTTCACCTTTAAAAGCATCAGTGGGAACCAGGAGTTGACGCTTTTACTCCTGAGGAGAGAATGACTGATTAAGCCAATAGCGGAGATGCTTCGCAGGAGCTAGGTAAACCAAGTTTGTGTCTGATGTCTACAGCTTCATCAGCCAAATGCTTTGCCACCTTTCATCTCTGTAAAAGTGAAGTTAATACATCCTCCTTTGGAGTTTTGAGAAATAAATAAGACATTTTGTAAAAAAAATTTAAAGCATAGACTCATCCTTTCCTCTGGCCTTAGAGGTTTTCTGTATTGCAGAAGAATCAACACAGTCAATTCTTAATCTCCTTCCAAGCAGGTTTTGGGGGTGGGTATTTGGGAGAATATGCAGGAAATGCCACAGCCCCTTTGCACGATCTGCATAGGAACTTCTGGGTAATTATTGTTCCATTCTTTTTTTGAAATTTTATATACATATTTTGAGGCAGAGTCCTGTTCTGTAGCCCAGGATGACTTCAAACTCCTGACAGCTCTGTCTTAGCCACCTGAAAGCCAAGGTTACAGGTAAATTCCATCTTGCCTGCCTCTGAGTATGATGTTAAAAGATTCTACTTAAAGCATTCTATTTTTTTTATTTTTTAAAATAATTTTATTGAAAGTTTCAAACTATTATCCCTGAGGAGACACGAGGCATCTTTCCTGAGTAGATGGATTCATATGTCGGTGGACACAAGATCTTATACACTCATTGTCTTTTGACAGATGTAACTGCATGCAACTTCTGATGCATTTTCTTTCTCTCTTGCAGTAGTGCAGAGGACAGGATGAATGTGGGCATCTTGGACATTTTTGGCTTTGAGGATTTCCAGAGGAATTCCTTTGAACAGCTTTGCATAAATATCGCCAACGAACAGATCCAGTATTACTTTAATCAGCATGTGTTCGCTCTTGAGCAGGTAGAGGTTGGGTTAGAAGCTAAGAGTAACTGGGGTGGGGGTGGGGGAGCACTGCCAGGCTGCCCACAATGTGAAGCAAAACCTGGTTAGTCAGGCTGTCAAGTAAAAGACTAAAGAAAAACCACTGCCAAGAAACTTCTGTCAAAATAAACAGTCTAAATATAGTCTGGGGGAAAAATAAACAGGTCATGATTTTCACGGAAGGTACATTCTCTCACTTGAGCGGAGCTGGTGACAGGCCAATTATTTAACTCTTTCTTCAAAATTCTCTCATGTGTATTGTCAAAGACGTTCCATTCTCTTCTGTTTGGGCTAAAAAGATCTATAATGATGTCCAAAAAAACACAAGGTGACCCTGAGCCTAAGACATGGGTTCTTATAACTCACACTCACCATTATCATCTATTGTTGCCTTTGTATCAGGTACCCCAGTAATGAAGGGGTGTCCCCAGGGAGGAGAAAGCTATGCTACTGAATCTCTAGATGTGAAAGTCTATTCTTCACACAGTTCAATGGTAAATCAACAGCCTGAGAAACAAGCGGTTCCGAGATGCCAGGGCCTTCCTCCTCGGGTTTAGCCTCGGCAGTATTCTGTCCCACATGACCCATGGTGAAATCTAGACTCCCTTCCATGTGAAAGTGACATGAAACAGAGCACCATGACCAAGCCTGTGGGTGCCACAGAGCTTCAGTGCATGGGGCAGGGGAGGGGAACCCAGACTATATGATGAGTGAATAAACATAAGGACAATAAAGAGCCATAGAGGCCCTGGATGTGTTTGCAGAACCTTTATCACCTGCTCACATTACACAAAACCTGATTTAGCAGCACCCTGTGTCTCCCTGGGAAATATGGAATTGCCTAGTTTTCTAGTCCTAAACGCTGACTTAAAAGAAGAAAGAAATCATGTAAGCACTGAGATGGCTTTCTTAGATTTGGCTTTACCACTTTCCTTACCAGTTTCTAAATAATGTGCTTCCAACTCAGTGGCTGGGAGGTAGCTCTTGCTGTCCTAGAATGGACCACATTTAAGTCATATTTACATGTACAGCTTTGAGACTGTAAAACATAGATTCTTTCGCTATATGCCCCAAACATGCTTAGTTACTCACATGTCTCAATATGGCCAGACACAGATAGTCTAGGCTGAATGTCCTGGTGGTACAGAGGCCAGTTTCAGGCCAGAGAAGAAAGTCACAGGCTGTTTCTCTCCAGATCGAGTACCAGAATGAAGGTGTTGATGCTATACTTGTACAGTATGAAGACAATCGCCCACTCCTGGACATGTTCCTCCAGAAACCCTTGGGCCTTCTTGCACTTTTGGATGAGGAGAGTCGGTTTCCCCAAGCAACAGACCAGACCTTGGTTGGTAGGTACCTTTTAGGAAAAAGGTACGCATGCTGAGAGAGGATCTTGGCACAGGGCATTACGTGGCTATGTTTTAAGTTTTACAAAGGAGTTTATCCATCTTACTTTGGACACTTAGTGGGTTGTAAAAATATAGCTCTTGGGAGACTAGAGAGATGGCTCAGAGGTTAAGAGGACTTGGTGTTTGTGCTGAGAACCTGGGTTTAGTTCAAGTTGGGCAGCATACAACCATCTTTAATCTACTCACAGAGGTTTCAACACCATCTGGCTTCCTTTGACACCTGCACACATACAATGCACATACAAACAAGCAGGAACATGCATACACACAAATATACAAATACATTTAAATAAAAAATTTAAAAATTGTTTTTAAATGAATTACAATGTCCTGGTAAAATCTGTGGCTTAAATCTATCACCACTCCTGGGTCCTCCTCATTCTATTACTGCCCAGCACACATATTATTTCCTTATGCTTTTGTTGTCTTATACCTTCTCATACTCAGTACTTTCCACTCCTTCTCTTACACTTTATCTTAGCCTAAGGGCCAAGAAGTGATCCTTCACATCCTCTTTGCAAGTTCATGTTGTGTATTGTGTCTTCACCAGGGCTCCAATCTACCTCTAGTCCCAGGTAGCACAGGAGTTGTGTTCCCAGACTCACAAAGCCATCTCTTCTGTAAATCTTCCTGCTGGTTTAGTCTTTCTAAAGCCACCATTTCTTAGGTTATTAGCATATTCTAGATAGAGATATGCACCTCTTCCTGGCACCTAAAGTCCTCAATCTATCTCTATCTATGTATCTATCTATCTATGTATCTATCTATCTATCTATCTATCTATCTATCATGTATCATATATCTAAATCCATCTATATTATCAATCATCTATCTATCATGTATCATATATATATGTCTGACTATATTATCTATCTATCTATCTACCTATCTATCTATCTCGTGTGTGGGAGGCTGTCAGAGGACAAGGTGTAGCAGTTGGTCCTATCCCTCTCTTTTGTGCTGAACTTGGGCCATCAGGCTTGGTGGCAAGTACCTTTACTGGCTGAACCATATTCAAGCTCTCTATCACCCCATCCTTCATATTTCTTTTAGAGTCTTCAGTTTAAACGAGCTTTGTTCTTTACCTATTTTGTGATGTTGGGCCCCAGTTCCTTATCTGTCTTTAGTTCCTAACACAGTTCCTCACACTGAGCCTCCGTCATGTTCACAATACTGTAAAAGTTGTTTGTGGAGGAGAGTAGAGAGTTTCCAGCTCTTTTCCCAAATGGAGATTGATGTATGGGAGACTTACTTCAAAGTGCAGGAGCTGTCAGCACCGATGACTTTCTCTTATCTGTGCATTGCCTATATGAAATTAACCTGGGGTTATCTGCCCTCCTAGCCTATCTGCATGGCTCCAAAGCTCCTTGGCAGGGTCTGAGATTGTCTTCGGTGTCCAGACTGAGAATTTCTTAGAGATAGGAAGGGAATGTGGTTTCTTAACAGATAAAGGAAGGCAAGATGGGACATGGCCATCTAAGTGGGGCTGCTTGGGGTTGGTCTGCAAGCCCTTATTCTGCGTCTCTAGCTGGGGAAGCAGATTTGTGTAAAAGAGCAAACAATTTTTACTGTGACTCTCCAACATAAAAATGTAAGTCAAATTTTAAAATACTGTATTTAATAGTCATACATGCATATGACGTGTTTGGATCAAATCTGCTCTCTACCCCATCCCTCTCATTCTTCCCTTATTTCCCTGTAGCATTGCTTTACCTTTGCAGTTTCATGTGTTCAGGCAGCCTTGTCCTCTCTAATGCCCCTGAGTCTAGTTAGGTCTCTATGTCCATGGCTCTGGGGCCATTTCTCGGAGCATGGGTGACCCCTCAGGGCCTGCATCCCCGAGGAAAACTGGCTATTTCTCCCTTTAGCACACCCATCAGTTGCCAGTAGCTCCTTGTCTAGAAGGGGAACTTCATGGGTCCCTCCCTCATGCTGAGATTTAGGGTTGGTCTAATCTTGTGCAGATCTTGTGAGCTGTGATATAGACAAAGTCACAGACTGTATGTTGGAGCTTCTGTGAGTTCATGTGCATAACTGTACTATCATGGGCAGCAAATATTGTTTCACTACAGATGGCTGCTCCCTCTTTCCACCCCTCTGCGAGAGTCCCTGATCCTTGGTGGGTGTGTGTGTGTGTGTGTGTGTGTGTGTGTGTGTGTGTGAGAGAGAGAGAGAGAGAGAGAGAGAGAGACAGAGAGACAGAGAGACAGAGAGACAGAGACAGACAGAGAGAGATGTCCCATTTAGATATGAACACTAGTCTCTTCTCTGTACACAGATAAATTTGAAGACAACCTACGGTGCAAGTTTTTCTGGAGGCCCAAAGGAGTGGAGCTCTGCTTTGGCATTCAACACTATGCTGGACCGGTGAGAGGGGCAGGAGCTATGGGACCCCAGAATGACAAGAGGCTTGTGTCCCCTGCAGGGATGCTCACTAAACTGCCTGTAGACTTCACTCTCCTTTCAATTCTAATTACAATTCCCAAGTGTCCTCAGTGGTGGTGTTTATAGATGTGGTGGCCCCTGATGGCCCACCTACTTCCTGCCTGAAGGCTGACTCAGAACCAACAGCTCTCTAGACAGGAACCATACCACAGAGTTTGCAGGGTTTCATGGTAAATGTTCACATTCTGAAGTCATTTGGAGTGTAGGTGACATAGGACAATTGATAACACAGTGTGCTGGGTTTTTGTTTTTGTTTGTTTGTTTTTTAAGCACTTTCAGCGTGTCTGTGGGCCACTAGAAATGCCCATTGAAAGGGAAGTCTCATTCCTCCAGGTGTGTTGCTACCTCCTGAGCTGGAACTCCCATTTCTCACCTATCTTGCTTCCATCTCAATTCAAGTCCCTGAAGCCAATTGGTAACTGATTCAGGAAACTGCCCAGTCCCATAGCCAACAGCTCACTGCTGTGTTTCTCCCAATAAACAAATTCAATTGTGACCAGTTTTTATGAAGTTTATTGAGGCCCTAGATCCAGAAAATGGATGGGGTTCAATGAAAGGTATTTGGAATTATTCTATTGGTGTGTGATGAGTCCAAATTATCTTCCATGTTTATACCCTCAATTGAAAGTAAACTTCCCCTTCTTACCCCATGCCTCTTGTCTTCCTCTTCCTGTTACCTCTTTCCATCTTTTCCTCCTATATACATTTTTTCTACCTGTACCTCTTTATTTTTTCCCTCCTTTCCAGGATTCTTTTCTCTCTGGCTTGTGAACTTTTTGCTGAATTTATTTACCACTTATCCTAGTTAGAGTTTCTATTGCTATGAAAAGAGATGACCAAAGCAACTTTTCAAAGAAATTATTTAATTGAGGGCTTTCTTACAGTTGTGAAAGGTGTGTCCATGATCATGGCAGGGAGCACAGTGGCCTGTGGCAGGCAGAGAGGGAGGAAGGGAGGGAGGGAGGGAGAGAGAGAGAGAGAGAGAGAGAGAGAGAGAGAGAGAGAGAGAGAGAGAGATTGAGAGAGAGAGGAGACTGGGCCTGGAATGCGCTTTTGAAGTCTCGGAGTCCACCCCCAGTGACATACCTACTCCAACCCTACCTACTCCAGCAAGGTCACACCTGCTAATCCTTCCTAAACAGTCCACCAAACTGGGAACCAAACTTACAAGTATATGGACCTATGTGGGGCATCCTCCTTGAGACCACTACACCACTCCAGGGATTGGCAGAACATTCCTTAAAATACTTCTAAGTTGAATTCCCTCATTGCTGAGACCCAAGAATCACTCAAACTATCAGAGTGCTCCCCAGGTTCCATGAGTACTTTGAGATTCGGTGAGGGTGGTAATGAACTAAAAACCCATCAGTACGATGGCCTCATCTCACTTAGGCCTTTGCTAAGCTTTTGCTTGCCCATTGGTAGAGTGATGATGACTGTTTCACACTCAATGATTGCTCAGTATATTTGAAGTTTTTCTGATGTACTATATATTTAGTAGGGCCCTCTTCTTCAAAGATAACTGGACAAGAAACTAAGATTAATTGACCTGTCAGAAGTACAACTTCTTCCTTTTATCTAGTGCTCTGTAGTAAGAAGGCCTAGTATAACAGGATATTTATATCCTGTGCTGGGCAATGCTACTCAGATGACCTGCCAGTCTCTAGCCAAAGCCAGTTGCCTGTAGTTAATGTGTACACTTTGCTGTCTGTTTTTCAGGTATTATATGATGCTTCTGGGGTTCTTGAGAAAAACAGGGACACTCTCCCTGCTGACGTGGTTGTAGTCTTAAGGACGTCTGAGAACAAACTTCTTCAGCAACTATTCTCAATCCCCTTGACAAAAACAGGTACCAGAGAACCCCCAACATCCTCAGTCCAGACACTCATCAGAGCCAATGTGGTGTCTTCCAGTCAGTGTCTAAATAATGTCCGCACCACCATCAAATTTCTCCCCTTTTAAAAGATTTACCTTATTTTGTTTTATTTTATGTGTCTGAGAGTTTTGCCTTCATGTATGCCTATGCACCACGTGTATGCCTGCTGCCCACAGAGGTCATAAAAAAGTATCAGATCTTATAGAACTGGAGTCATGGATGGTTGTGAGTCATCATGTGCCATGTGAGAACCAGGGATCCAGGCCTGGGTCCTCTGCAAGAGCAACAAGTGCCCTTAACCACTGAACCATCTCTCCAGCCCCACACTGAACTTCCTTACCCAGGGTCAAGGTTTCAATCTAAGTTCAAGAAAAGAACAACTATTTCTTTTGTAAATTATCTCCTGTTAAGAATTGTTTACACACACACACACACACACTTTCCACATCATCTCTTAAACTTCTCATTTTTCTGCTTCCTCTTATCTCTTCTCTCTATAAAACTGTACATTATCCTTATTTTATGATAAACAACCAAAGTAAACTTGGTTTACCTAGAATTACTGAGACAGACAATTTTTTCTATTATGTGAAATTCCAAGTAAAGAGGTATGGTGCACCAAGGTCTTCTGACCGTGAGCCCCTCAGAGGTTACCTGGTCCCTTTCCCACCCAGTGCCAAGCCCCTCACCTCTCTAAGCAACCTGGGGCATCCACAGCTTTACTTGCTGACAGTCTGTGGGTTCTCATTTCAGGAAGCAGGATGCTAGGGCCCCAAATGGGAGTTCCCAGCTCGTTTCTGTCTTGTCAAATGAATTCTCACTGGGCCAAGCTCCTTGATTTACTTGAGATCCAGCTGTCTGTCTGGGCTTCCATCTCAGTTCTTCTCTCATGGTTTCCTCTCAAGGGCTTTGTATTTCTGAGGCTGTCTAGATGCAGCTGTGTAAGTGCCTTTCCAAATGAATGAGAGAGATTTTTAAATCAGTCCTTCTCTCTTTCAACTGGAACTATTTTTTTTTTACTAAATATACAATATATAACCACGTATCCCCTTTTGTGTCAAAATTAAAAGGTTATAACTAATACATGAGAACTATATACAATAGGTACAATAACTATATACAATGCACACAAGCAATAATTACATCAATAATGTCCAGTCCATTAACAATTGACAAATTAAAAAAAAAAATATTTCATTATTTATCCTATTTTGGTGAGTCCAAAGGATTGTACCTAATTCACTTTCTATCTAACTTGTATTAATAACTGAAAACTATATTTTTATGTCTCTCAAACTTATACACTTTGCACCTCTAAGTGAGTTTCTTTTCTGAAACTATAACTAGGTGGTAAAGGGTCCTTTTATCTTGGGACCTTTGCAAAAGTAGAATGAATTATCACTACATCTGAATGTATAATGTGCAGAATAATGAAAATCCTATCTAAGTGAGAACAAACACCTGCTCTTCATCTTAACTCAATGGCGTATCTTAACTTCTGTCTAACATAGTTCTATGGTACCCAGAAAGACTCTGTCAGCTTCCTCTATAGATACTTCTTGGCTGTGTATTTCATATGGATCCCTGAGATCACAAGGGCAAGTGTGGGCAGAGTTACTTACTGTTTCCCTGCTGTAGAGTCCTCTGTAGCTGGTTTCTGGGCAGAAGCAGAGCTGATGCCATTAGAAACAGGGTGATTAGGGCTGGAGAGATGGCTCAGCCGTTAAAGGCTAGGCTCACAACCAAAAATATACAAAGCAGGGTGAAGAGTCTCTGAAATAAGATCTACCTGGGGACCTCTTTAGCTAGCAAATTCATTCTCCCAAAAACATAAAAGAATGACTGATCAGAGCTCTTAGGAATTTTGGAATTTACTCTCAGTCTGTAGCCTAAGAAATGCAAGTACATCATTCTAAGCACTAGGTGGCGCTATGCAGAAGGCAAGGCTCTGCAAGGAAAGCAGGAGGAAACCCAACAGAACCCTTCCTGTTTTTTTGATTTTAATTTTTAAACTGTCTTTCAGAGGGCTTATAACTCAGCAGTTCTCAACCTTCCTAGTATTGAGACCCTTTAATACAGTTCCTCATGTTGCAACCCTCAACCATAAAACTATTTTTGTTGTTACTTCATAACTGTAATTTTGCTATTGCCATGAATCCTAATGCAAATATCTGATATGCAACCTTCAAAAGTATAACCTTTAAAAAAAACACACATAAAACAAAAAAAACAACTTAAATTAACTTGTTTCTCTTCATCTACATTTTGCTATGGGCTTTTAATCTTTCTGTATGTCCTACTCTGTGTCTGCTGGTCGGTGGCTGCCTGGCTGGCCCTTGGAATCTCCTTTTATTCCCCCATTCTCTCCTCTCTTCTTTGCTCCAGTCTAGATTCCTCCTTCTATTTATTCTTTCTGCCTGCCAATCCTTCTATCCTTCTCCTGCCTAGCTATTGGCCATTCAGATTTCATTAGACTGTCAGGTGCCTTAGGCAGGCAAGGTGAAACAGCAACACATCTTTACATAATTACACAAGTGCAGCATGAACAAACATCATACATTTTACACAGTTAAAGTAATATTCTTTGGCATAAACAAATGGAATACATCTTTGCCTAGTTAAACTGATAGTTTCCACAATAGTTGTGACCCATAGGTTGAGAACTGCTCTTATAACTTTTTCTAAACTTTGCCTGGCAGTGGAATCCCGTATCACCTGGGAGTAACAAAAGCAGAGAAAACACTAAGAACAAAGGTGATGTCCTCTAAGCTTCTCTGTATTTTTGCATTTTGTATTATACTGCTAATTTCTTTTAAAATCATAAGCTCATTTTCCTTATATTTTAAATGTTATTAAGAAGCTACACATAAACATTAAAACTAACAGCAAGATCCCATTTGTTTACTTTCTGGATTTAGTCATGCAAAAAATGTAGTTAACAGACAAGGAAAATCTTCTAAGAAGGTGCTTATTGAGAGAACAGGAGGCCACAGCAGCGTGAGTACCGTGTATTATTAGACAAACTAGAACTTTCGTGTGCCTTTACTTTCTATCTGAAATTGGGCCCTAATGTGTTACCTTATAATGATAATTATACTCAGACCTCCATTCAAAAGTGATGATCTGTCCTGCATTGGATGTTAGAAGGTAAATGAAATGGTTCAGAAGTTAAGAGTACTTGCGGCCCTTGTTCAGGAACCAAGTTCCCTTCCCAGCCCCATACAGTAACTCAGAACTGTCTATAACTCTAATCCCAGGAGATCTGATGTTAATGAAGCTTGTAAAATCCCAAACATCCATCCCTATCTATCATTTGTCTGTCATTTAGTATAGCCTTTGAAGGGAATCTTCCTTTTTTTTTTTTTTTTTAACTGAAATTGTTTTCACCGAATCTGAAGGCATTTGTTTCAGGTGCATACGTGTCTCTCTGGAGGGGGTGAGGCTCTACATTGCTGCTTGAGAGAAATAAGGTCCCAGTTATACTGGCAAAAAACATCAGTGCTTAAAACCACACTGTTTAGGTCATTTTTTATTTACCCCACTTCAAGCTTAAATAAATGGCTCACAGGTTAAGAGGACTTGCTGCTCCTGCAGAGAAACCAAGTTCCAGTCTTAGCCCCATACGGTGGCTCAGAACTGTCTGTAATTTAAGTCCCCAGAGATCTGATGACCTCTTCTGACCTCCACAGACAACAGCACACACATACATGCAGGTGAAGCACTCATCCATATAAAATGAAAAATATTTTTATAGCAACAAACATGCACATGACTCCCTAATGGTCCTGGCCATGCTCTGATGCCCTGACTTCCTTCTCAATGGTGGGCACCTGGATACATGCTTCATAGTAGTTATTCTGCTGTGAATTTATGCTTTGCACACTTTTTCATGTGTATTCTATTTCACAGTAATATGGGCTTTTGCCAAAAGCTAAGAAAAGCCCCTTAAAATTCAAAGGAAAACTTTAATTTCATTATCAAAGAATTCCTTCTAGCTAAGTTTAGGTTTCCTGGGAGCCCAGCCCGTGCTGTCCTTTGCTTCCAAAGTCAGGCATCAAAGGACCCCAGGCTGGCTTTCTTACCTTGAAAGGGAGCCTCTTCCCTGGGCTGCCAAGCAGGTAAGACTTTCTTCATCAGTAGATAGAGAGAAGATTCATTGGCTTAATTTGTTATCAAGGTTGAAAAGATAGACACCTGGCTCTTTGTATAACTTTGTAGCTTCCCATGACCCTAACAAATACCAGAGATAATCGATTCATAAAGAGAAAAGATGGATTTTTTCTTACAATATTAAGGTTTCAGTATATGATCCGTTGGATCTTCTGGCTTCAGAAGCAAATCATGGTGGGAATATCTGGTAGAGCAAAACTGCCTTTGTCATGAGACAGTTTTGTTCCACCAAAGTTTCTCATCAACCCTTTGGGGACACACCTCTAGGGATCAGACGGCCTCTCACCACCCTCCACCTTTTAGAGGCTGCATTGTAGCCAGAAGTTTCTGGCTCATTCAGTCTGGGGCCCGGACCTTCAGTCCACAGCTGCTTAACCCCAAATAATCACATGAAGGCTTATATTAATTACAAACTGTTCAGCCTATGGTTCAGGCTCATTACCAGCTACTTCTTTCAACTTAACATATTTTCATTAAGCTGTGTATTGCCCTTTTTCTTACCTGTGTTTCTTTACATCTTGCTTCCTTGGGCAGTAGCTTGCAGCATCTCTGTGTGACTCTGCCCTCCTTCCCCTTTATCTATGCCGAGATCTCCTGCCTACCTCTAAGCTGCCTTGCCATAGGCCAAAACAGCCTCTTTATTAACCAATGGTATTCACAGTGTACAGAAAGACATCCCACATCACTGCATCACCTGCCAGTAGTTACCCAGGCTGGAGACCATGCCTAACACATATACCTTGGGGAGACATTCCACATCCAAGCTTCCACAGTAAGTCCATGTGAAACTCCAGATAGTAAGCATGTAGTGTTTTCCCATGGCCTACTTCAACTTTCCTGTTCACACAGACTACTAAACAGGTGACTGAACACGGAGAGTAAAATGGTGAGGCTTGGAGTGGCCAGAAAACAGGGTCACTTCTGTGTTCCTTAGGACCAGGCTCATCTGATGGGAAAGATGTCTGTGCTAAGGAATGCTGTCACTCCAAGGTTCCCAGTCAGCATTGGGTGAACAGAGGCAGCCATGGTCAGCATAGATTCCTTCCCTTTCAGCATGCTGATGTGACGATGATTTTGTCTGCAGATGGATCATTTCAGACATGGTAATATCTCCTTCATAGCTCCTTCCTATTGATAGAAGTTCTAAGGTGGTTTTATGGGTAAACATTTGGTATGGCCACACAAATACATTCTAACCTTTCCACTGGGACTTCTCAAGCTGGATGATCTAGGCAGAAGACCATTAGAAAGATATTCAAACACAGTATCCAGGCGTGCTTCCCCATTTGGAAAAGACCATTAGAAAGATATTCAAACACAGTATCCAGGCGTGCTTCCCCATTTGGAAAATGTCGTTGTCTGTTAGTAAGCTGGCGGGAAACACAAAAGGCTTGGGGGAGAGAGAAGAAAAGGTTTGAAAAGAACTTGAAAGACTTATCTCTACGCTTGAATGATCAACTCTGACTTTCGAATAGCAGTTTGGAGTTTTAAAGAAGTTAAGAACTTGGGAGAAGCTAGAAGGAAGAAAAGTTGAACGAGAGGGAACATTCTCTAACTTCAAAGACTGGACTAGCTTAAATGCTCAGAACTGAGTTCCACCTCCCTCGCCTTCTGCCTGAGGTCACACTTCTCGTTCTTTGGAACTGGAGTTGTAGTAAAAAATCAGCACCCACTCTCTGTGCTTCCATTTGTGTTTGGGTGGTGGGGATGCGCAGTACCTCCTCACCTTAAAGCTCTTTAAGGCATGTTCATACCTTCACTGCTCAGTTCTTTCAGTCAGAGGAGTCCTGATTCTGTAGCTCCCAAATTAATGGCCTTGAGCTGAAGAGGGTACCAGTAGGTCACACTCTCTCATTTCCTTTTCTCCATCTAACTTGATCTGCTCTGATACTTCAGCACATGTGTCCAGTAGAAGACTTGGAGGAAGTGACAGTCTCAGAGCTCCACCCAGCACAGTGCTCGATTCTTCCTGAAGGGGAGGCTCAGATGATGACGAGGGGGTGGGTGCAGAGAAAGCTCATTTTCACACAGAGGACACACTCTTCTTTGGGTGTATCTTGTGAGTGAAGTCAACATATGATCATGAAATTATCAGAAATGTCAAGATCTGGTTCCATGCATGAGTACCTTCTAGAAAAGATAGAAGAAAGTTCCAGTCAGAAGAGTTAATAACAAGTAGCATTGCAGTATTGAATTTACAAAAATTTATAAAGCATGACAAAATTCTGAATAGGTGTTTAGGTCAGACTGTGGGACAAAATAAGCATTTGAGCTATCCAAGTGAAAATAGAGAGGAATGTTGTGGGTCACGTAGGGAGCGGAAGGTTGTGGGTAAGAGGAAATGATGTGTTTGACTAAAGGAAGGCTTCTTGGATTGGTTCCCCCTCCCATAAGAAAATATAGACCATCAGTCAGTCTGAGACAATGAAGCATCCATTCTTAGGCCAGAGACCGGAGGCCTCCAGATGGAGAGATAGATGGCTAAGAGAACAAGAGACTGAGTATAGGACTTCGGAGCAGAGGGATAGTGTAAGGAGGGAAGATGGGAAAGGGGATGGCAAAGTCCTCAGCAGGCTAGTCATGATGCCAGTCTGAACTGCTGGGGGCACTCAAAGTGATCCCTGGGCAGAACAGCTTCGGAATGAGAGGGGTGGAGAAGGAGCGGCTGATGGGAGGCATCATTTCAGTCATGTTGTCACACACAGGCTGTCTGTTCAACACCCTGCAGCAGCCCATTAACTGAGAGGCAGGGCTGGGTAGCTGACAGGTCTCACAGTCTCCTGGGTCGTCTGGCTAGAAGGCTGCTTCAGAGATGGTTCTTATAGGAAGTGGGTGATCACAGACAGGGGCCTTCTGACAGGTGGAGACATGGGGCTAAATGACATAAATCTGGGCTGTTTTTGTCACTGATGAGCTTGTCCATGTTCCTGACATTACACTATAGAAAAGCTGCAGGGAGCACCTGCCCCAAAGCTGTCTTACTAATGATCAGACTCACCAGAAAGAGGTACCTGTGGAAGATGGGGATCAAGTGAAGCAGAGGCTGCTAGTCCTACAACTATCAAGAGATCCTTCTAGTACCAGCCTGGGGTAGGTGACATCCTGTATCAGGACAAGGGGACTGACAGCGAGTCAGTCACTTAGGAATGACAGATATAGTAAATGTTATTGCACAGGCCCCATCAGATCACAATGGACAATCAGAGCGATGTGGTTTGGCATTTTGGTCCTACCAAGCCTTGCTGTTCTGCCTTGTGTGATCATGTTGTGCATCTTCTGCTAAGTCTGAGCTGCAAGAGACTTGAGACAGGGCTTTCTGTTCCATTCTATGTACTCCATGTCACTGGGCAGATTCCACTCTCTAGACTGACTTCTGTTCCCCAACACACCTTCCTTCTCCCTCCCCACACCCTGCCTCCTGGTTTATTCTTCAAAACTCAGTTGTAGCACTTCCTGGGGGAATTCCGGGTTGGCTGAAGTGTTTGACTCCTCTGGAATGTGAGTTGCGTTGCAGGAGACAAGAGAAGGGTGGCGCCTCCTCCCAGCTGCTGGAGAGGAACTGCCACACAGGGCTCTGTAGAGTCACACAGCCATTTGTGAATGGCGTTTCCTGGTGGTCCTGAGACTGCATCAGAAATGAGGATGGTCTGCGATTTGAGGAGGTCTGGTCTACTGGCTGCCAGCCTGCCATAACCTGAGATTTAATTTAATAAGCTGTGAACTTCAGAAGGAACTCTATATTCCCAGTCTAGAGACAAGTGTGAGGCCCTCCAGCACTCACAGGGAAGGCAGATGTGACTACAGTCACCAGCATCTGAAAGCGATTTTAGAGCCTCCCAGGAGAGGAACAGCATGAGGTCTTCCCTGAAGGCCTCAGGAAGCACAGGAGCAAAGGAAAGAATGTCCTGGACTCAAGGCCTAGGCTTAGGGCTCCCCATTGATTGATGGACATGAGCACTGCTGGGATTTGTCTGGCTTGGGGCTTCAGAGGCCTATGAGTCCTCCATGGGCTGGAGGATTAAGCACAGTCCATAGCCACAGCAGAAACCCCACACTTTCCCAGCTTTCTCCCCTTGTTAATGTCTTTGTCCATCAGGATCTGGTCTTCATTAGACTTCACAAGGTCAAATGTGTGGTGTGGTAGGGTGAAGAAAGTAACTCTTGTAATTCTCTGTGCCCCGCACCTTCTCGTTTTTAGGCCTTGATTTCTCTTCTTTAAGTTAAATATAGCAGTTTCGATGTTTCTTTTCTCCTCTAAGCTCTATATGTAATTTCTCCCACACCATCAGCTAGGTTTGGAAAGCAGCCAGCTAGTTTAGATCCCCCTAAGCCAGTATCTGACCCCAGCTTTCACATGTACTGAGGGAGCTTTGCACCAAGATAGCAGGAATCTAGCCCAAGAGCCTACCAATCTCAAGTGCCAGCTTGAGTCCCAGTGGTTTGAAATGTCTGCTGGCTTTTCCTAGGGCAGAGTGACACATGAAAAATTAAAAAGAAGTAGGTAACATTAATTTCAATAATATATAGAAGTCATAGATCAAAAGTATCATTTAACATACAATCAGCATAAATTGAGATCTTTTACCTTTGGTACTATCTTCAAATGCTCGTACATGCTGACACTTAGGACACAGCTCAGTTCAGACTTGTTCAGTAGCTGCTGTGTGACTGATATGGCTGTGAGGAGTCCCTGTCCTGCCACAGAAACACCTCATACTTGCTCTCTGAGAGAAACGCATGGAGGTCAGGATCACAGTGCTTCTCCAAAAGAAAACGCCAGATGATGGGACAGAATGGTGCTGTAGATTCTTTTTCTTTCTAAATTTACCTAATATTTAATTATTTTTCCATCGTGAATGTGTGCATGTAAGAGTATGCTATGTGTGTTCAGATGCCTCTGGAGGCCAGAAAGGAGCTGCAGGTGCAGGGGGCTGTGAGTTACCCATTGTGGGGGCTGGGAACTAAACTCTAAAAGGGCATCAATTGCTGTTAGCCACAGAGTCATCTTTCCAGACCCTTGTTCCATTTGTCTATAATACATTGTAATATGTTATGTTGTAAATATATTTTTAATTTTATTATAATATATATATTTAATATAAGACTTCTAACAATTCCCCAGTGTAAGAGAGAAAGTACTGTTCATGTTTTGTAGAATTCCAGTAAAGTCTAACAATTTTGTGGCTCCTGTCTTACACAAATGTATCTAGCCTACCAGGGCTATGACCCTTGTCAGACACAGACAAGTCTGGTATTTTCAGTATGAAACAGTGCTTATTCAAAGCTTCATGACATGAAGAAATTGTGAGATGGGAAGGAATTTGAAATGAATAGAAGGTTGTGTGCATGTGCATGCACACACACATGTATGTACTCTGTATGTACTGGTATGGATGCATGTAGAAGCCAGAAGTCAATACTGAGTGTCTTCCTCAATCTCTGTCTCCTCTCCACATTTTTGCTTTTTCTTTTCAAATCAAGGTTTCTCTGTGTAGCTCTGGTTGTCCGGGAACTCACTTTGTAGACCAGGTTGGCTTCGAATTTACAGAGTTTTGTCTGTCTCTGCCTCCTGAGTGCTGGGATTAGAGGGGAATGCCACAACCGCCTAGCTGCAGCTTTGATTTTTAAAATGGTCAGAAATATAAAAAAAAAATTTAAATTTGTCTTTCTCTGCCAGTATTTTTATTTGTAAAAAAGAAAAATGTTCCTGTTTAAACCTTTAATCTCAGTACTCAGTAGGCAAAGGCAGGTAGATTTCTCTGAGTTCAAGGTCAACCTGGTCTACAGAGTGAGAGATCCAGGAAAAGCCAGAGCTACATAAAAAACAATGTCTCAAGAAACAAAAACAAAAAAGATCTCTTTTATATTGCCATTTATTTCATATTTCAATAGCTCACACTGGATAAAGGCCCTGCAGCCCTTACAGTTTATTAACTTATTCTACTATAAAATCTGTTTATAGTATAGCATTCAGGTTACACACACACACACACACACACACACACACACACACACACACACACACACACCCCTTCATAAAAGCTAACCTTGGGCTCCTTAAAGTAAACTAGAAACAAATCCATTATCATTTTAATCTCTCTTCTTAGGTATGGATTAAAACTTCACACTCCACCCCACTCCTCAGGAATTCAGGCCATGTTAACAGAAACTATTTTTTCTCTTCAGAACCCATGACCATCTTCTAACAGTCTGGCCCATATGCTGGATACATATAAAGTTAATCAGTTTTCTTTGATGCCAGTGTGTGCAAAGTGAAGCTGTAAACCCCAGCTGTGTGGAGTGACAATTATGAACTTCACTGGCTCGCACATGTGAAGCATCAGTAAATGAAATTAAATGTTGCTTAACTTGAGGGTAGGCGGTTGGGAGGGAGGGACTGCTGAGATTTTATTAAGATCTAATATTAGGAGAGTGGGTTCTATTCTTTGCACTCCACAGGGGTAGTTTAAATGATAAAAGAAACCAGATGAACTGCCTTCCAGTTGATAAGGTTTGGCTTAAACATCACAACTGCTGTCTGAGTTATATTTGCTGATCTGTTTTAGTCTGTAAGTACCCTACCCCCAGTTAAGACCATTTAGGCTAGTGCTTCCTTCCTTCCTTCCTTCCTTTCTCCCTTCCTTCCTTCCTTTCTTTCTTTCTTTTTTTTTTAAAAAAGATTTATTTATTATGGATACAACATTCTGCCTCCACTATGCCAGAAGAGGGCACCAGATCTCAAGATAGATGGTTGTGAGCCACCATGTGGTTGCTAGGAATTGAACTCAGGTCCTCTGGAAGAACAGTCGGTGCTCTTAACCTCTGAACCATCTCTCCAGCCCAGGCCAGTGCTTTCTAATGCTATGACCTTTTAACATGTGTTCCTCATGTTGTGGTGACCCCAACCATAGAATTATTTCAATGCTGCGTCATAACTGTAATTTTGCTACCTTTATGAATAGTAATGTGAATATCTGATATACGGGATGTCTTAGTTAGGGTTGCTATTGCTATGAAGAAATAGCATGACCACAGCAACTCTTAAAAAGAAAACCATTTAATTCAGAGATTTCATCCACTCTTGTCATGGTGGGACATGGTGGAATGCAGGTAGACATGGTGCTGCAGTAGTAGCTGAGAGTGTTACATCTTGGAGGCAAGTGTCTATCTCAGGAAGTGGTCTGTCTCAATAGGTGTGGCTTGAGCATGTATGAGACCTCAAAACCCACCTCCACAGTGACACACTTTCTCCAACAAGATCACACCATTCCAAGGTCACACTTCTTAATAGTACCACTCATTTTAGGGCCATTTTCTTTTAAACTGCCACACAGGATATCTGATATGTGACTCCTGTCGGGGTTGGAACCCAGAAATTGAGAACCACTGGCCTAGAAGGAATGTGGTACAGTCAGTTCCATGTCAGCCAGTGGTTTGCCTACAATATGAAAATGCCTTGGTCAACCACAGTTGAATTCAGACAGGTGAAGAGCTGACTGGTAGCTGCTGCTGACCACAGTTGAATTCAGACAGGTGAAGAGCTGACTGGTAGGTGCTGCTCAGAGCTCTGACCTTGAACAAGAAGCTTCAACACTCTTTGCCTCAGTTTCCTTACTTTGTGGATTGATGAGGTGGCTTGTTATACTAAGCAATTAATTTTTGACACTTTGTGCAGTGTCTATCAAATTCTGAATACTCAATAAATATTAATAGTTACATGGAGAAAAATAATCCGGTTTCCAGTTATTTCCTTATTCTCCAGAAATTTTAAGGCAAGCAATACATATTATACAGTACTATAAATCCTCTCTGGGTGTTGTTGATAGCTTATGATTTCGAGCCTTTGAAAGTTTTACCTTCAGAAAACAGTGAAAGAATAAAGGAAGATCTCAAACTTAAATCTTTGATTTATTTACTTCTTATTTCTTAACTAATTGTCCATCCTAACATTGATAAGGCTCTGGTCAATAGAAAAATGGGTATTTCATAACATTCTGCTTGACTGGAATCCTTAATTGATACCATTTTGATAGATCTCAAAATGTATGATGGAGAGATAGGCAATGAACTGATGATGACTTACTTTTGAACTGACTTAACCATGGCACTTAGTGTCAACTAGAACTCGATCAGCCAGAACCCCAGAGGTCTCAAGTGTCTTCTTCCAACCTCCCCGTGCTACCAATGCCTACACCTTCACTACAATATCAACACTGCTAAATATAAACTGAACAGGCTCACTAAATATCGGTTCAGCTCTCTGGATGATAACATCCAGGCGCCAAAGCATGTAAGTGACCCAAGCCTTCTTAACAAGTGGAAGGTCTGAGACAAACCACAGGCAGGTTGACCCTGGTTCTCATCTCCTCCCCACACACCCTGAGACAGGTTTCTCTGTGTGACAGCCTTGGCTGTCCTTAAACTCACAGAGACCCACCTGCCTCTGGATCTCACATTTTTAACCACTGCCCCCTGTGCAATGCAAACACCACAAAAAGAATCTGAAATATGAAAAGAGCATGGCAGGGCCAGAGGTCAGCAAAGAGCTCAAGACAACTGGAGAGAAGTGAGATGAGCCACGAACTCAGAGGACCTTGAGTACCACATAAATAAAATCCCCAGAGCCACACAATTCATTCTCATGTGCATTCACACCTATTTATTGTTTCCTACGAGGTAGGCATATAGAACTAAGCTCTGGGTATAAAGTTAAAACAGAGTGAACTTTAGTGCTTGCCCCAGGATCTTAAGGAACAAAGAAAGCTCAAACATTCCATGTTAATTAGCTACCCGGGTAGTTTTCAGTGTGGCATCATATTTTCTTTTTAATTTTTTTAAATTGGTGCTTGGCTTGAATGTCTTTGTGAAGGTGTCAGAACCATTGAATTGAATTCCAGATGGCTGTGAGCTAAAATATAGGTGCTGGGAATTGCATTGAGGTCGTCTGGAAGAGCAGCCAGTGCTCCCCCCTGCTTAACAGTCATCTCTTCTTCGGTGTGGCAACATGAAGAAACATATTTTTGGCTTTGGTGCTAAGACATCAGGAAATATTTAAACTAGTAGTTATTAAATTATTAAATTTAATAATTTAATTTACTAAATTATATGATTCAACTATATTTTTATTCATATTTATTATAATTCACAATGCTACACTAGCTGCAAGGTGATTTTTAGCTTTTTTTGCTTATCTTTTCCAGACAATAGAAAGACTGGAAAAAGGATCTGTGATACAGGAGTTTGCCAAGAGTTAGTTGTAGATACACTTGGTATGTAGGAGGGGAGAGCAAAGCAATGGGATATGTTGTTCTGATGCATTGCATTGTCTTCAATGAACTATTTTTCCTTTAGTGTCTACCATGGGGAGAGCAGTTTGCAAGTCTTTTTTATTTTTTAAAAAAGATTTATTTTATGTCATTGGTAACCACGCAGCCTATGTCTTTGTCTATTTGAAGGTGTCAGATCCCTTGGAGTAAAATTACAAATGGTTGTGAGCTCCTATATAAGTGCTGGGAATCGAACCCTGATCCTCTGGAAGAGCAGCCAGTGCTCTTCCCTACCGAGGCTCCTCTCCAGCCCCAGTTTACAAGTCTTATACAAGGTACTGAAAAAATATTTTCAAACTAACGAAGAAGACCAAAAAGAATACTTGGTGTTTTTTTTTTTTTTGTTTGTTTTGTTTTTTTCCCAAAGTGTTTGTGATAGATAAAAGGGATGGAATTGTTTCTGCATTTCTAGAAAATAATATTAATATAAGGTATCATATCTACCTTGAACTGAAAGGACTCACACTTGAGTGTGCTAACTATCTTCAGCCCCTGGCTAAACATTAAATTATAACACCTGTCAGGTAGGTAACCTCTGCTGGCTTTTGTTCTCTATAGCTTCTTCCTCCTCCTCCTCCTCCTCCTCCTCCTCTTCCTCCTCCTCTTCCATCTTAAGTCAGTAATTAATCTTAAGTTTATAGAAGTGAGAATAACTTGAACACTATTAAATGACAGGTCTTTTGTTTCTGTCCAGATCATCAGTGAAAGCTTTGGTTTGGTTTCCTCCCAGCACATGGTCTAGAGTTGTTAATTATGCAAAAAAAAAAAATCTTTAAAATTTGAGACAACTGAAAGTCAATACAGGGGCTGAAGAGATGGCTCAGTGGTTAAAAGTACTTGTTGAGAACCTGGGTTTGATTTCTAGCATCCAAATGATGGTTCACACCATCCACAACTCCTGTTTTAGGGGATCCAATATCTTCTTTCAACCTCTGACAACACCATGAGGCATGCATATGGTGTACAGACATTCATGCAAACAAAATATTCATATACATAAAATAAAATAAATAAGTCTAAGGAAAAATTAATTTAAAACAGTACAAAAATGGGAAATCTGTTTTTTAGGGTTCTGAATGTCTCACATGCACTATAAAGATGAAATTGTACAGTCAGAAAACACTGAGATAGTTATCTGTGTATTTCTTCTTTTCTAGTTCATCAGCTCATCGCTGTTAGTGTGTGTGTGATGTGTGTCGGCCTTTGTTCACTGTGGTGCATGTGTGGAAGCCAGAGGACAGCTTTTATGAACCAATACCCTCCTTCTGCCTTGGTGAGGCAGGCTCTCTTATTCCTATCAAGTTAGATGCTAGGAGATTCCAGACGACTCCCCTGTCTCTAGCTCCCATCGTGCCTCAGGAATACCATTCTTTACATTTCTTTCAGTTGGACATGTGTGGGACAGGCTGATCTCTTATTTCTTCTTGATTCCTTTACTCCAAAAAATGATGGCCCCTTCTCTCTAAATAAATCATTGGTTCTTCTTTTACAAGAGATTTGGCGATGTCTAAAGGGGCAGAGAACCTGTTCACCCGTTCTGCCTGTCTATTAATATCAACACCTAAAGTCATAGATGAACACCAGAGGAGAGAAAACCAAAAACAAAACAGGAACAAAGTCTAATGTCACAATTCTATGCTTTATGGGCAGCTGATGTTCAAATTTCGTGCTTTTTAGCATATAAAATACTACAGTATGTTTTTACACAACCACTGACTTTAGCTCCTTGAGCTTTATTAGCCACTGTGTTGGAAACTTCAGGAAGTAGACTGGAGTCACTGAAGCTATCAACAGCACAGGTCTGTCCTGAGCCAGCTCCTGACACACTATTGACGCAACCCATAGTGTTAGCCAGTAAGGAGGACCAAAGAAAGCCAAAGACAGAATTAGCTGAGAAATAAGTTTGAATCTGGCAGATCTTTCCAAGTGAGGCCTTGCATTAGAATTGGGTAAGAATCAGCCAACAGCACCCAGTTGGGTGGACCCAGCAAGGGGAGGGTTTGAAGCTGGGATTTATAGAGGAAAAAAAACGTTCTCTCATTGACTTTTGCTGATACTTCCAGTGATAGAAGAGAGACTTCAAGAAGTTTCTCCCAACAGTGAGCGTTTGCACCATTCACTCAGGCAGGAGACTCCCTCCTAGGAAGCTGGCACCAGAGTTGAGATCAGCACAGCTTTTATAAGGCAAACCAGAAAGAAAGTGTGCTTTTCTCAGTCACTGTGAGCTGGCTGTGGGCTGCCAGTGACATGTACTAGCCCTGGCAGCCCAGAGGGGCAGCAGAGGGCATTGAAGTCTGTGGAATTGCTGCAAACAACCACCCTGCATTTGGGGGCAACAATTAAGAGGTAACCATGGTGAAAAGTCCTCAAGACAGGAAATGACTACCTTTTAAAGTGTGACCTCTGTTTTCAGACCATCATCTCTTTCTCTTTAAGTTGGAAGCAGGAAAGTAAGGTGGGTGTTCCTGCGTAGGATCTCAGTTCCATTACTACCTCTACTCAAAGCTCCCTCTCCCCACCCAGGACACAGTGGTTATCACAGTTTCCCAAAAGCACAGGAAGAGACTCTAGGCCAGAAGGGATGCTCAGCTGTGAAGAAGCTGTCCTGGGCGAAGCACCAAGGATGCTTAACATTCTGAAGGGAGTGTGAACACTGTATTTACATATAAATGAAAATGGAAAGTTCTTATAGGTTATGTTTCTGGAAGGTGTGTGTGGCAGGACTCATGGCTGGGATCTATTGTTTGTTTGTGCTGTAAATCCTTTGAAATGTGTTAAAATGCTTCCCACTCATTATAAACTCCTGCCACCCCCGGATTATGACTTTGATGTCACCAATCCTGCTTCAAAGGATTCTTTGCAGGCTATTAATCACAGTTTAGCCTCTGAAGATATCAGCAGAGAAAACATTTTGACATCTCTGTGCTAGACTTGCTAAAACTTTGAAATCTTGAGCGTCTTGCATATGCACACATGGCAGCCTTTTTTTCACTGACAAGTTTTCATTCTGTTACACAATCAAATGACTCTGTGAGTAAAAAACACAGACAAATGTTTTCACATACTGGGGTTGGTGGAGGGTTAACAGGGAAGAACGGAGGAGAGGGCCCTGAGAGGAAGTCACAGGAATGAGCATGGCCAGGAGTTAGCTGACCCATGTCTGCTTTCCACTAACTGATGCTCACAGAGGACAGTGGAGAGATTACCTGTCTAACTTCACCTTCTTCTTAAAGCATAACTCTGTTATTCACAGCAAATGATAATAGTGAGCCCAAGAGTCACTTGTCCAAGTGCCTGGGAGCAGAAGCCTTTCAAATTTGGAATTTTTTAAATTTTAGATTTCATTTTGAGAGTATTTGTATCTGCATAATGAGTTATCTTGGGGATGGGACCCTAGCCTAAACTCAAGATTTAGGTTCCACGTTTATGTGTATATGTACCTGCAGGCAATTTATACCATATACATACATGTGTATATTATTTATGTATAGACACATATGTGATACAGGTTATGCATATTCATACTATACCTGTGTACATACATACACACACATACTAGTCTTTATTTTGTACAATAAACACATTTTGTTTGTTTGTTTTTTGGGACAAAGTTTCTCTACATAGCCCTGGCTGTCCTGGAACTTGCTCTGCAGACCAGGCTAGACTTGAACTCACAGAGATCCACCTGCTTCTGCTTCAGAAATGCTGGGATTAATTGTGGTGTGCCATTATGCCCAGCTATAATGTTTTATGTTATGTGGCTGGAGATGTTTAACCATGTAACTACAACTACTCCATGTGCTGAACTAAATCCCCAGGGCCCAGAGAGCCAACACTAAGCATGTACAAGGCCCTGGGCTCAATCTCTAATAGTCAGGGTAATAATAATAGTATAGATTAATACTATACTATTATTATTACCCTGTTCAAGATGGAGTGGGGTGGTTCCACTTAGGGCATCTTGTCAGTGCTCAAAATTTGTGCCTCTTAGAACATTTGGGATTAGTTTTCACATGCAGGGATACTCAGCTTGTCATTAGATCATTCATTGTCAAGACCAAAAGCTCTCAGACTTTTCCCATGGAAACTTTATAGTCTTTAGTCTTGTATTTAAGTTTTCAATATTTAACCACTCATTTTTTGGGGCTTTATGGTGTATGTGTGTGTGTGTGTGTGTGTGTGTGTGTGTGTGAGATGTATGTATATGAGTGAAGGCACAGGAATGCCATGGCACACTTTTGCACAGAGGAGGACAATTTGTAATAGTCAATTCTCTTTCTGCCAATGTGGGACCCAAATATTGAACTCAGACAGAAAACACCTTCACCCACTAAGCCATCTTGCCAGCTCAAAAGTTTTCAATTTTTTTTTAATTCTTAAGATACCAGTCAGAAAACTCAGAAAACTACAGGATATAAAAGGGAAAATTATTCATAACTCAGTTTCTTAATTCTTTCTTCAATTTAAGTGTTTCTGTTTTGTTTTGTCTTTTTTTTTGCTCAGGTAATTTGGCCCAAACGAGAGCTAGGATCACAGCATCTTCAAGATCTTTGCCTCCACATTTTAGTGCCGGGAGAGCCAAGGTGAGTGACAGATCTGTGCTGCTCATGGGGTTAGGAGTGGATGTTGTCTTGGAGCTGATGCTGGAGTGAGCAACACTGCTCCTGTTCATCTGCCCCTGAAGGCACAGTCTGCAAAACAGACTGACCGTGTTTAAGAAATGGTGATTTTAACACCTGACTCACTCTTGAGGGAGGGGGGAGAAAACTGGATCTGCCAGGAGTGGAGACTGAACTAAGCAATATTGGGTCAGTGGGACCATGGGACTGTCTTCTGCCTGCCCAGGGAGGGGATGGGGAGTTGTGGTGAAGAGAGAATGACCTGATGTGGCAGGAGGAGGAAGGGACCTTGAATAAGGATATACAAGGATATAAAGTGTGACTTCTTTGTTCATAATAATAATAATAAAAATAATGAAAATAAAAATATTATATCACTTTAAAAAAAAGAAAATTTACAAAATTTGAATTGTGGGATCATTACAATCCTGGTAGTCTGAAAAAATACCTAACGTGGAGAATAATGACATATGAATGAAGCCTTTTAAGGAAGAAATAAAGCAATTTTCTGTGAGACTATTGCCACCCTACAGAAGGTAAGTGAGACCAGGTAGAATCAGGAAGGAGAAAAAGAACCAGTCCCACTTCTACGCTCTAAAAGTGAGTTATAGCTATGACCCCATGTTAGGAGGGCTCATAAATATCCAACCATAAAGTATTATCTAGCTGTCCCTCCTTCCAGCTGCTGTTTAGACGGGATCTAAGGACCATCTGATTGGTGTCCATTGTGCAGACAGTTCTACTTATCTGTGCTTTGGCTTTCTGTGGCTTCAGCCACCTGTGCTCAATCATCATTCAAAAACATGAAGTGGAAAATTTCACAAGTAAACAATTTATAAGTTTTCAATGTGGTGTCATCTAGAGACAATATAAACTTTATACTATCTTTCTTGGTTCTAATAAGATAAGAGTCATCCTTTGGTAAATCCATGTTGTATTCACTATCCACCCTCTAGTCTTTTAATCTCCATTGGGTCACCTGTGATAACATAACACTTTGTTTTCTCTTTTAACCTAATGGTTCTCCAATATAAGAATGGTGAAGCTGCTAAATTAGATATGCCAAAAAAGAAGCTTCCTTACAGGGAAAGTGATGGGACCCTTTACTACAATATCATTTTAGAATTGTTGATTTTATTATTAGCTATGACTGTTCATCTCTTACTGTGCCTCATTTATAAGTTAAACTTTGTTGTTCAGATGTATGCGTAGGAAAGGGCATGGCATCTAAAGGTTTTGATGAAGTCCACAGTTTCAGGCATGTCTTTGGATATATTCCTCAAGAATAAGAAAGACTATGTTCAAACCCCAAACCAATTCTTTTGAAGGTGTTGATGTAAGAGGGAGTTTATGTCTCTGGAATTTCTTACTTTTTATTTATATAACATGTTAACTTAATAAGAAATAACTAATTTGGTCACATATTAATATTATTCAAGAACTGATGCAAATGTATATATTTATACCTTCTTGAGAATAAAAAAAATTACATGCACACAGTAGGACTCTAAAGATTTTACCTAACAACAATTTTTAATGCCCACATTGCTATTATGACCCACTTGAATCCCCTAATTTTCATTGTTTCTTTGTAGCAAGATATCAGGACTACCGTACCATGGGTTATATGGATCCATGGGAAAGAAGTACACATTTAAGTGTTCCTAAGAACCCCTTGATCTGACATGAGAATGTTGTTTGTATTAAGTATAGTTGATTCTCACTATTTGTAAAAAGTAAAGTCACTGCAAAGAACAACACTGAACCATTACCCCTAGAGGGTAATACAGGGTTAGGTTCCAGCAAGACTCTGCTGGTCAGAGCCAACTAATAAATACCTAACCCTCAATTTATGTGTTTTTGTTTGAAGTCACACACACACACACACACACACACACACACACACACACACAGAACTTATAGCTAATTCTGCTCAGTGTTTTTATAAAAACCGTATTTTCCTTGCAGCATCTATGTCACTAAGCTCACAATGAAAACTAATTCTTGCCTGAGGGAAGCTTGTTAGCACAACATCTTTGCACAAGGCTCATCACTCTCTTCTTGTGCTTAGAAACTCTGTACAGCACTTCAGCATTACACTTGGGGCCTGTAAAACTGAAAATGTATACTTATAAGTTACATACATAAAAAAGCACATATAAATGCAAACACAGAGGCATACAAATAGACTCTGAGAGTGGGCTTTTGTCTGCGGTAGGAGAGCTGAACTGGAAAGACTGGCTGGGACCCTTAGACTCTAACTCAGAAGTGTGGCACCTGCAGGCTCCTACTTTCCACTGCTGCGTACATTCTGTGAATGACCAGGAAAGCATTGGTGATTGACACTGGGGCGACAAATGCATTTTAGCAAGTAGGCAATTTAAAAATTATAGAATCTACACATTATAGATGGTGGTCTATAATGTGGGCTTTTTCCCCCTGTAGTTATTGTCTTCCACAAAACTCTAAAACTATCATAACACAAAAGATTCCCTTTGGTACTGAGTTCCTTTCTTTCTTATGCCTGATTTCTGGATTTGGAACTCCGCTAAGCCCTGTGCCCCTGGCCTCCACACCTGGATCCCAGCATGGAGCTGTCTCCTTCCCTGTTTCACATAGTACTGTCTAGGCCTGCCCACCTGAGAAGTGTGCGGGTACATTTCAAAAGCATATATGTGATGAATATGCAGAACTGGAGGTTTATTTTACTCTTTGAAAGGAGATAAGCTTAAAATTCTTCATAATGCATTCAAAAATATAAAGACAACAATGATTAACACACACATACACACAAACATGGCGATGCACACCTCTAATCCTAGAACTGGAGCCACAGAGAAGGGGCTAGTCTACATTCAAGACCATGCTATGCTAGTGGGACCGACCTCAGAAACACAGCAAAATACAACAGCTAGCATGTAGGTGCCGCCTTATCTAAGAGGACACCATGGAAGGGGCTTCCAATAAAGCTGGACTTTGGAGACTAAAAATAGTACTACATGTTTACCATTCATCATAAGGTTTCTGGTTTAGAGCCCCATGCCAAAAGACAGACTTGGGACACAGGAATGGAAGACCCAAAGGCACAAGGCAACTGTCTAATCAGCCATGCAGAGATACTCAGAGAACAAAACTTAGCAAGCCTGGCCAGTTTGGATCCTTCTTGGTGGCAGTCATTTCTTGATATGTAAAGTAGGACACCTGCAGCCCTTCAGAGGAGTAGGGAAGCCAGAGAATGACCTGCCTAGGCTTTCTGAAGTGCTTCAGGGACAAAAACAAAACTGGAGAGAGGCTTTCCTGCTTCTGCTCTTTGCATGGACATGGGGTGGGGGTGGAGTTCATCTTGCACCTGGACTGTACCAGCACTCACAGGGTGTGGGGGGGGCACTGTCAAGGCAGTCAAGGAGCCTTTGAGAGGGGCAGTGCTGTGGGGCTCTTCCCTAAGAGCTGGGCATATCTACCCCTTGTCAGCAGTAAAAATTCCTAACAAAGGGCCTTGTCAGGAAGATGACTAGAGGCTCTTCTGAAGTTTTAGGATGTAGATGGTGGGCACTTGCTCAGACCAGGAGAAAATTCATCACTTTCCCTTTGGTTTATGGGATTTTTTTTTTAGAGTCTCTATCTCCAGTAAATTCAGTTGACGAATGAGGCAACTCTTTGTGATTATGCCATACTTTCAGACTTCTGTTTCGTAAGTTATATCAGACCACATAGATGGCAGTGTGTATTGACAAGAAGTAAGGCTTAGAAACCAGAACAGGTTTCAGACCCTGAATACACTGGTTGCAAGACTGTGGGACACCTCCCTAAGTACCTGTGAGCCTTAACTGTTGTTCATATGTAGAATGGAATGATAATCATCCTTGCATGTGAGTATCATTCTGAGAATCCTGTGACAGTGTGGGCAGACTGATTCCATGTACAACACACTGGGTATTGGCTTTGAGTTTTGACAGCTTTCTACGATTCTGTGTGGAGTCTGTATGTATGTGAAGATCTGATCAACCGTTGGGGACTGGAGTCTGTCCCAAAGGCATTAAGTTACTCACTCTCTGAGCTCTGAAGGTTACTTAGCACTGTGCTGACTTACATTGCTGAAGCCCTTAGGATGGAAATGACCCCAATAGTGAGCCATTTCCTCTGTGAAATGCAGCACTAACCATGTAGGTGGTGGACTGCAGACAGGGGTAGCATTCCCATGGGTAAGGAAGAACAGGCTCTCACTCTGCAATTATGCAGAAATACAGATGTTGAGTGGTCAGACAGGGGTTTCTACTTATTTGGAGCAACCTTAGAGCTTTTGAGTACAAATTGGTGTTTAATTCTGTTTTCTCATTTTTTATTGTAGTTAACTGATTTTAGTGAGCTTCAAAATAGTAAGTATTATTCCTTTTGAGCAGTGTCACATTAGCTGGCAGGTAGACCCCTACTAGTCAGGAGGCTGCACGAGAAGATGGGATTGCTTAAACCTGTGAATTGTTACTAGAACACCTAGGCACAGAGCTTAGGCTGGGTCCAAAAGGTCACTCATGCCAAGAGAAAAGACATTTAATTAGGTAGATAGATAATATGTAGATAGATAATAGAGTCACAGATAATAGATACATAAGTGATAGTTAAATATATGATAGATAATAGATTGATAGATAATAGGTAATAGATGCTAGATAATAAATAAATGATGATAGGTAGGTAGATAAGCAGATAATAAATAGGTAAATGATAGATTAACAGGTAAATGATGATAGAAAGATAGATAATAAATAAATGGTAGATAGATAAGAGGTAGGGCATATAGATAATAGATTGGTTGGTATATAAATAAGCCATGCCTTATCTATAGCAATAGAAAAGATAAAAGTCAGCAAATACACATATGTAAATGAGGTCGTGTGTCCCAGTTACTTGAACTGGGAGATGAGTCTTCTGGTAGCTCCGGGGGCTCTTGGGATGGTCATGTCCAGTCCTAGTCCAGCACTTTCTGCAGGGATACTACTAGGCATGGTTACAGGAACAGTCTGGGCAGCACAGTGATACCTCCATCTCATCAAGATCATTGAACAGTTCAGTTCCCAGAATGCCTAGGGATCACGTTCTGGGGGAGAAGAACCAGCCGATCTCTCTGCATCTGCTAATAGAGAACCAGAGGAACTACGTGGCTGGTCCTGGGCATTGGAGGATAACTCCTTAGCTAAGATGAATAAAAGTGTGTGTGGGGGGGGGACGGGGGTACTGGAGGAAAAGTGAGAGGAAAGCAAAAGATGTTTCTTTAATGAGAATGTTTAAGTAAACAGACATGGGAGAGAAATTCTCAGAAGTTGTGTAGATGAGGTGAGGTGAGAAGGAAAAATAAAAAGAAAGGGTTGAAGAAAATTCCCCAAATTTACCATTGAGCTGAAGACTGACCCTAGCTAGGGTCTGCCCCTCAGACCTGATTAGCTGGCCCCTACTCTAACCAGGCCCCAGCTCTATCCTTCCCTGAGAATGATGGGAAATCTGAAGTGGACTCCCTTCTGGTAACAGAGAAGACAGCAAGTCTCTGTCTCTCTGCAGGTGGGGTGGGGGTGGGAATGCCTGCAGACCAGTTCTTTCCTCTTTTCTCTTACCTGTATGAGAGCAGCCTTCCTTGAAAACACAATTTTCCTTTGCTCTTTTCTAACTGACGGGCAGGAGTGTCCCGAGCAGCCTGTGTGTGAACGTCGAACACAGAAAGGGCAAGCTACATAGCCCGAGGCTTCTACACCCAGCTAACATCCTGGTGCAGTACAGGAGGCTTATGGACCCCTAGGTAGCACAGGCTAGCCTCAAACTCGCCATCCTCCTGCATCAGCATCCTGAGTGGTTTGCTTTTGAATGTGTTGCTAGGCCCAACTGCCTCCAGTTTTTGATGTCTTAGAGCCACACTTTCTTCCCTTCTTAAACCCACTTTCTTTAACTCAGCTGGTGTGTTTCTTTCCATTCCTTTAGGATATATCCCTATAGCTGGACACCATTATCCCCTTGCCCTCTTGAACACCCATTTCTTTTTCAGTTTCTGTGACTAAGACTACAGATGTCCTCACCCTATGGGGAGGATGGAGCCAGCAGTCCACTGGGCAGAAGTCATACTGACAGAGCCTTCCCACTCCAAAGTTCTTGCTTTTGATCAGATGCGGGGCTCCATCAGACTGAAATGCCAGGCAGGCTCTTTCCCAGCCAAAGCAAGGTTTTGTTCTTGAGCTATGATAAGAAACACAGGCTTCTTTCGATCTACTGCTATAATCATTTTCCTCCTGAAGTTCCTTCCAGTCAGCTTCGGTAGTTGCAGAGATGGTTGGTAACAGGTTAAACCATTGTAAGCTTCCTGACTGAGTTGGTGCTCCAGCTCCTGCTTGCAGGGATGGGAACTGTGGTGGTCGGAGCACCCTGGGCATTAGGGCCTGATGGCTGAGGTGTAACTGATGCTGGCCCGATTCTCTGCGGTACAACTGAGCTTGGAGTCTGCTGTGGGATGAGTATGGAATGCCTTTCACAGGCTCATGAGTCTGCTCCCCAGGTTATGTATGGAATCTTCAGGAAGGGATTCTGGCAGGGGGAAATGAGTTGCTAGGGGATAGGCCTTGAATGTGCCTGGTTTCAGCCTGCGTTCTGATGCTGGAGATAAGAGCAGGCCCCTCATACCTCCCACCTCAATCGACTCCCTACCACCACGCCCTCCCACTGCAATGGACTCTATTCCTTCAAGCCAGAAGTCAAAATAAATCTTTCCACCCAAAAGTTACTTCTTTTAAGAATTTAATCACAGCAACCAAAATATAACTATGCAGGGTCCATGTCTTTACAATTGTATAGCCTCACAGGCCTTGGTCTAGCTTCCTTAAATGTTACTCATCTCCCTTGCCTCCTCCTCTATTTAAAAATATTTTTCAGAATTCTTCTCACAGTGAACACAGTTGTGCCCTAACTACTCCACTTCCCAGGGTGACTGATTAAACAGCCCTTCAGTTTTTGAAAATGGACGAACTGTCCATATTCTCAAACCATTTCCCTTTTTTTTTTTTTTTTTTGCCCCCAGGTAGACACCCTGGAGATGATTCGTCATCCAGAAGAAACCACCAACATGAAGAGACAAACCATGGCTTCTTACTTCCGGGTATGAAGGCTGCTCCTTCTCTGCTCCGCCTGCTTCTGAAACTAACTAGCCCAGCCTTCCTATGTATCTTAACTCAATGTCCCATAGTCCTTAAGAGACACCATGACTACGACAACTCTTATAAAGGAAAACATTTAATTGAGTGGCTTACAGTTTCCGAGGTTTAGCCCATTATCATCAAGGTGGGAAGCATGGTAGCATACATGCAGATGTGGTGCTGGAGAGGTTGTTGGGAGCTCTATATCTGGATTGGCAGACAGAGGAAGGAGAGAAAGATGCTGGGCCTGGCTTGAGCATTTGAAACCCAAATCTCACCCCAGGTTACACACTTCCTCCAACAAGGTCACATTTCCTAATCCCTGCCAAATAGTGCCACTCCCTAATGACGAAGCATTCAAATATATGAGTCAATGGGGGCCATTCCTATTTGAATATCACTCCGTGTGAGGTCTAGGCACAACATAGTCCATGAAACCAAAGCACAAATACCAGTTAAGAGAGGTGTGGGCAGCCTGGTGTACATAAACAAATTCCAGGCCAGCCAGACCCCCACAATAAAAAGTTATGAGAAAGGAGAGACTGAAGAGAGAGAACACCGTGAACATTTTGTTGACTATATGGTGAGTCTCTGAGTACCTTATTGGTTTTAAAGCTAACTTTTAAAGCTAAAGAAACACTTTCCCGCCAAGCAACAATAGTTAATAAAATTTTAGATGGTACTTTATCAAGTTTGGACATTGAGAAAATCATTGGCTTTATTTTTATAGATTTGACTAACCCATTTACAAAACCCATTTGCCTGAGGCCTGTTGTTCCCGTTTTTGTTTTTTTTTTTTTTTTTTTTTTTTTTTTTTTTTTTTTTTTTTTTTTTTTTTTTTTTTTTTTGCCATTCTAATTTCTGATGTTCTATCTAGGGAAATGCTCCCTTGGTGTGAGAACAATACTTGTAGAAGTGCTATTATTTTATATTAAAAATAAAATATCCAGACCCTTCTACCAGTTTACACAAATCATTATGGAACAGTGTTGGAGACTCCTTAGAGATCACATACGGGGGGGGGGGGGAATGGTTCAGGTAGCTTCATGGCAGAGATGCTATTGTTATGAAGAAGTAGGAACTGATCTCGTGTGCAGGAGAATGAGATGCTAAGACAGTTGGCACAGAAAAGTATTCTATGGGATGAGCTAGGATAGGGGAGCTGGGTCCTGAGCTGGGGGACAAGGCAAACTGCACAACAGGGCTTGAGAATCAGCACTGTAGGTGGAGGAAGGTTCCTTCATGGAAAGCTATCAGGGTTCACCAAAGCTGGTGGTGTTTCAGAGGCAGAGAAGAACTGGGCTCATGGTGTGAGCTGTGGGGGCCTCAGGCGTTAGAGTCCAGGGCTCCACGGATGCTGCAGTTCAGGAACAGCACCTCTAGCAAGCAACTTAACTTTTCTGTTTGGATGTTTGTGATTGCCCTTTCTTTTTTTATATTCTGCATCTGTCCTTTTTATCAGCCCTGTTCTTATCCTCCTAATAACCTTTGGTGTATGTGTGTATTGTGTATTCATGTGTATTGTATGTGTACTGTTAAGTGTGTGTATTATGTATATGTGTGTATTATGTATATGTGTGTATTGTATATGCATGTGTATTGTATGTGTGTCTCCCCATGAGATTTGGAAGCTCTTAGACTGTGATGTCACCCTCAAGATCCTTAGTGTCCCTATCAGAGGACAAGTCTCTAGCTTACAAATTTCAGAAATATGGCCACACCAACCAGTTTTGTCTCTTCAACATACTGGTTCCCAAATGTCAAATCAGAAAAACAACATACTTTGGACGTCTGGATAAGAGACCACTTTCAGCAAATGGAGTGATTTTGGTTTGTGATTGCCTCTGAGAGCTCCAACAATCTGTCCCACAAGCATCCTTCTGGTTGTTCATGTTCTTTCTTTTTCTCTGCAAAGAATGTTATAGTTGACCTTTATTATAATCTTTTTCTCTAATACTATTTACTCTAATACTAATTCTATTAGTATTTTACTCTACTACTAATTACTAATTTTACTCTAATACTAATCTATTTCTCTAATACTAATAATATCTAATCTTAATCTCTAATACTAATCCCTCCTCTTCCTTTTTCTTTCCCTTTTTTCCTCTTCCTCCTTCTCCTCCCTCATCCTTATAACCAATCTTCTCAATATGATTTGCTGTGACTTTCTGGTGCTTCTCAGGTAAATAAGACAGGTCGAATTACCCTACCCTGGATATTTTAGAGATAGTTCATCATTCTGGATAGCAGAGGGCATTCCAGGCCAACCTAGAACATGTTCTTAAAGGAGGTTCTGTGGAGTAGAGATACTGTTTTGGCACCAGATGTTTAAGGAGTGATTTCAACCTTCAGGAAGCTGTAGGGAGAATTAAACCATCTCCTGTTGTTAATTTCATGTTCTTTCTTAACAATCTGAGAATGCTTTGCAAGTCTCACCGTGTTCTGAAGGCCACAGCAGGACACTGCTTTATTTCTCATTCTGTGTTTGTTTTCTCCCTGTTAGTATTCTCTGATGGATCTGCTCTCCAAAATGGTGGCTGGACAGCCCCACTTCGTGCGTTGCATTAAGCCTAATGATGACAGAAAGGCCCTGCAGTTCTCCCAAGACAGAGTTCTGGCCCAGCTTCGATCCACAGGGATCCTGGAGACAGTCAGCATCCGCAGGCAGGGCTACTCCCACCGAATCCTTTTTGAAGACTTTGTAAAAAGGTCAGTCACTGTCCTTGGGTATACATTCTGTGTATTAGCTTTACCCTGTCTGTCTCTGTCTCCTGGGAGACAGATCCTTCTCCCAAACTCCCTCCCCAAACTTTCCTCTATATGTGAAATTGTTATTAATGGCAGTTGTCATTACTTATTCAGATGTCGTGTTTTTATTGTGCTCCAACTATACTGCAGAAAACCCAATAGTCAGATCACTTTTTTAAAAAAAAATATTTATTTATTTATTATGGATATAGTATACAGAACAGGGTACCAGATGTCATTATAGATGGTTGTGAGCCACTATGTGGTTGCTGGGAATTGAACTCAGGACCTCTGGAAGAACAGTCAGTGCTCTTAACCTCAGAGCCATCTCTCCAGTCCTATCAGATCACTTTAAAAAAAAGTTCACAAATATTTTATGTTAAATTTTTAGATCTCAAATTCTCTGGATATTACACTGTAGTAATAGTAGAACCCTTTATTCTGATACTCTGGAGGATATGAATGTGCCCTAGTGTCTTTCCACTCCCAGGATCTGGTGAATCATACTATGATAATGGTAATCAGTACCTTCCCTAAGGCTACTATGTAAGATGTAAGAATCCTGGGCATTTTAGGCACTATCCTTAAATGTTCTGTCTCATTTATCTATAGAACAACCCAGTGAGTTTTCAAGGCAAAAAACTTAGGACACACAAGTAATGTGGCTTTCCTAAGAGCCCATTTATTGTCAATGGAATCCCAAGATCCAGGAAATGGAAGATTCAGTATTTGAACACCAGCACGCTGACTTCACCTTCCACTTTTTAATCTCCCCAATTGGGTGCCTTTGGTTCATGTTTATTATGAAACATAAATCAAAAGGGATAGGAGGTGCTGTTTCCAAACCAAGAAGCTCCCTCATCTAAGGAAACTAGCTTGCTCTTCTATTTACAGCTGGTTCAAGTACACCTTGGGTGCTGCCTAAATCACAGGTAGGACTTCTACTGAAGAAACAGTGAGCAACTCTGAAACAACAAAACCCTCCTTTGAGAAAAAAAGCCTATCAGAGGATGCTCAGAGTGTAGAAAGAAAATCTTATAAAATCTGCCTCGTCTATATTTGTTCTTTTATTCCCATTCTGATGTATGTCAATATCAATATATATATATAATTATTTATATGGAAGATACATATATATGCTTTGAATATACATGGTAGCTTGCTTCATTGAATCTTCCAAACTCTGCTTAGTTCCATAGAAAAGTAAAGAGAAAAAAATCTTGCAATAAGATCTTCTAAATTTAAAATAAGAATGAAAAAAATGTTTAATGTATCCCCTAAGTCTTTTATTATTTTTTTTCAATTTTAACTTTGGAGTTGTACAAGAGGGGCAAAGACAGTTTTAGCTGATTTATATAACTATTATTAGCCACAAAACATTGAATACATAAAAACATTTAAGGAAACGGGTCAAATGCTAAACAGACTGGTATCGCTTTGTTCAGGATCAGAAAACCATTAGGCAGATATGAACGAGAGCTTCAAAATGTCAGTGAATCTGAGAGTATCAAAGATTTCCAAGCCAGAGAGCTAATTGGTATTTTGAACCTTTTGAACAACTGAACAACAGAAAGGATGAGCCTGCAGTTTCCCTCTTGATGTTATTCTGCAAATAGGTGCTTCTTATCTTCGCACTCAGGAGTGCTGTTTTGTCAACTCTTAGCAGGAAATGGGCAGGCAAAACAAAGGCAGAGAACAGAGGCAGGAGGTGTATCAAACAGAGGTAAATAAAAGGCAAATGCTTCCGTAAGTTGGCTCCCTAATTCTTCCTGTCTTCTGATACCCAAAAGGTCCTGTTTCTCCTGATTACGATATGTCCTTCTGAAATAGAGACCTTTTCTGCAATCCCGCTTCACTCAAATCTGTACACTCAGCAAAGCCTAAGCACTTCCTTGCAGGGTCCTTTTTGAATTTTCTGGCAAAGTGCCTAGGAAGAAGAACCTTGTCTTTTCCCATCAAGGCCTTTGAGAAAAGGGAAGCCTTCCATGCTGTCTCATCAACAAAGTCAAGTGTTAGACGTCTTCATCCATTCTCAGGTGGGGGCCCTGTGGCAGCGCTGCACAGGTAATTGAGGCTGTTGGTCCCGAAAGGCATCACAGAATACCAAGGTGCATCTTCACTGTTTCCCGGTCAGGAGGCTCCAAAGCAAGTTTAATAAGAAGGTCTACCCTGGGTGGACACATCGGCCTGCATCTGTTGAGTGTATGCTGGCAAATGTCTAAAGAAAACAGTCAAAGCTAATGATTTGTTTACTCTAGAAAACTGCAATTTAGTAAAGACTGGAGCTCTAGTTTTCTTTTGGACATATTTGGCAAGTAACCCAACACAATAAAAGATGTTTTCATCTGCTTGGCAAGAAGTTATGCTGTGCCAGATCCCACACGGCTTGCTTCCAATCACGTCCTCAGGACTCAGTGCCCAATGACTGTTGATTCAATACACAAGGAAACACTTGCTTTTCTCTTCTCCCGTAGGACTGGGGTTAAACTCCTAGCACCTAAACAGTGAATCACAACCATCTGTAACTCCAATCCCAGAGGACCTGGCACACTCTGACCTGCATGAGCACAGGAATGCCTGGGATGCACAAACATACAATCAAGCAAAACATCCATACATAAAATCCAATAACAATACTAAAAGCTTTTAAAAGAATTGGTTGTATCAGCTAATACATTTCCATTAGCAATTTTAAGAGGAAGCCAGTTTTTCATTGTCTGCATGGTTGGGATCATGTTTGAGCTGGTATGATATGATAATGCATTTACCTGGTTAGCTGATGGATGTCTGTGAATAGAGAGGCCTCATGCCCCATGGATACCGGACGGTACACAGGAGACACAGTGAGAGGCTGCTGGTGGGCAGGAGACACTTAGACTGTTTCTATGTAGATGAACTTTATTATTATATCAGAAGGAGAAAAGGAAAGAAGAGAGACTAGAAAAGGGAGGGAAGAGGGTGGTGGAAATTCTTTTTAAATGAAGCTTGACATCAGAACTCCAGGCAGAGCATGGCTTCAGAGGCTAGAACCGACTTCTAACACTCATCAACACTTACCATTGTTGTTTTGTTTTGTTTTATATTTTAGCCATTCTAATGAGTGTGAAGTAGTTGTCCTTTATAGTTCAGCTTGCATTTCTGCAGTGACTAGTAGTACAAGGCATCTCTTCATGTACTTATTGCTTGCTTGTATAACTTTTGTAAAGAAATATTTATTCATATCTTCTTCTCGTGTTCTACTATTGGTCTGTATGTATTCTGGACACTAGTGCCTTAGACACATGCATGTGTGGTTAACAGATGTTTTGTTTGTGTTTTTATTCTTTGTATAGTCTTAAATTTCTCCTCCTCCTCCTCCTCCTCCTAATTTCTTCTCCCCATCTTTTGCTTCCTGCTCCTCCTCTTTCTTTTTGAGTCAGGCTCTTGCTATGTAGCTCTGGCTGGTCTAGAACTTGCTATGTAGCTCATGCTGGCCTTGAACTCACAGAAATCCACTTTCTTTTGTTCAAGTGCTTGAATTAAAGGCATCTGCCACCATACTCAACGTCTTTTTGATTTCTTGATAGGTTCCTTTGAGGTATAGCATTTTTGATTTAGATGAAACCTGTAGTCAACACTTTCTGGCCTGACCTAGCCCCAAGGTCTGGACCTGCAGTCCCAAAGCCTCTTAGTCCCAAATAATCACACCAAGTCTTATATTAATTACAAGCTGTTTGGTCTATGGCTCACTTGATAACTCTCACACTTTAAGATAACCCATATTTCTATTTATGCTTAGCCATGTAGCTTGGTACCTTTGTGCTCAGTGCATCATTCTCATCCCACTTCCTCGGCATCTCGCTGTCATCTCTGCTCTGTTCTTCAGCTTCCCAGAATTCTCCTAGTCTTCTTGCACTGCCTCTACTTCCTGTCTAGCTACTTGACCAATCAGCATTTTATTAAACCAATAGAAGTGACAAATATTTACAGTGTCCAAGAGCATAGTCCCACAGCAGAAGCCCATGTTTTCTTTTTTTGTTTGTGCTCTTGGTGCCCTAATTAAAGAACCACAAAACCCAAGTGTACAGAGATTTGCTCCTGCTTCTTTTTCCTAATAATTATATAATTTGAGCTCTCCTATTTTATACCTATAATCCACCTTGCAATGTTTTCTGTGTATGTGTTAGGTATAGATCTCACTTCATTCTTGTGGGTATGGCTATCAGCTGTGCCAACATCATTGCTGACAGTGCTTTTCTTTCTCCCCTGAATTATTTTGTCATCTTTGTTGAGAGTCACTGGACCACACCCTTTAGGGTTTCTTTGGGATCCTGAATTCTGTTTTATTTTATAGGCCTTTTTGAACTCTATTCTACCCTTCTACCACAGCATTGTGAATAGATTTTTTTGCTTGTTTTACCCTCTGAGATGCCAGCATGTCATTTATCAAAATTCCCTTGGAAGCATGTTGCTTCCTCTGCTAACATGACCATCAAGACCCCATAGGTTAGATTCAGCCACCCTTCTGGGTGAGGGGAGTCTTTCTGCTTTGCTCTTCTGCTTTCTCAGTCATCTCTTAGATAAACCTCCAATCAAAACTGAACCAGTTGGAACTTCTCAAAATATATTAGACTGCCTCATTCTTTGGAGCCTTTGCTCATGTTGCTGAGACCTCTGTCACTTAGGCAAGCTGATTCTTAGGGACTTTAAGTGGCATGGTCTTCGCAGTGGTAGTTCCCCAGGCTGAGGTAGAATTCCCTCGAGTGCACTTTATTGATAATGCTTGTTACAGGGATTATCCACCACTCACAGCCAGCACTATATCTGTACTACCCAATGTAGTACAGCTCAAGGTAGGTGTTTTAGAATTATTTGTGGGGCTGAATAAAAATCTCACCTCTTCTTCTCCTATTATACCATTTCTGACTGTCCCTCTGCTCCCTGTTCTTTAGGAGTAGTTGAAAGATCCTCGGGCCTGGTTTGTGGAGCTGTAACTTATATCACAATGTATATCAAAGATTGGCAGAGCATACATTTTCAGATTGTCATAGCCCCTTATCAATAAGAGCTCAAAAAAAAAACCTTAAATAAATTGTTTTTAAAAAGCTCTAACCAATTTTGAGAAAAATATTGTTATATATTAGGAAGCTGACATGTTAATTTGCCTTTCTTCTCTCTGTAGCAAATAAAAATTTTTATAGGAATTCAAACTCCAAGACACAGGCTTCTCTCTTGTCTCCCCCTACCCGCCCAGCTCACCTCCAGATGAAAGGAACCATGTGGAACGTCATTACATGGCATGGTTATATCTCACAGAGAGCTATGCTTAGAGGAAGCTTGCTTGCTTATGTAGTGCATTAGTGTCATTATTCTCTCAGTAGTAAGTGACCAAAACTCAAACCAGTTGAAGCAAAAATTAAAAGAGAATAATATATTGGCTTATAAAATCCAGCACATCAAACAGTCGCACCAAGCCGCTGCCTCTCCCTTTGATCTGTTTTGTTTCTGAGGATTAATTCTTACACAGTAAACTTACTGTAGCAATTTGGATCACATGCACATCCTTGAACCAATGTCTAAGACAAGGAGTGAGCTAGAGAGATGGCTCAGAGGTTAAGAGCACTGACTGTTCTTCCAGAGGTCCTGGGTTCAATTCCCAGCAACCACACAGTAGCTCTCAGCCATCTATGATAACAACTGGTAGCCTCTTCTGTATACTGTGTATATAATAAATAAATAAATAAATAAATCTTTAAAAAAAAGACAAGGAACAATTTTGAGTTAAGTGATGTGATGAGCCCAACGTCACTTGAATCATGGTATAAAGGGCTTTATTAAAGGAAAGAGAGAGGGGGCCAATAGGCTGAAACACAAGTGTATTTGTGTGTGTGTGTGTGTGTGTGCACACGTGCGCGTGTATCCTAGAATCACCCTAACCAAACATAAAGATTACCCTCATCTATCTATCTATCTATCTATCTATCTATCTATCTATCTATCTACCTACCTATTTACCTATCTATCTACCTACCTACCTACCTATATAGGTCCTTTAAAAAATTCCAAGAACAAAACTATTGTTGACAACAGCTAAATGTTAACTTGAAAGAACTATATATTGTTTGTCTTAATTTAAACATTTTGTTGTTCAGTTGGTTTTTATACAATTTCACATACTATGAAGAGGATTATCAAAGTAAGTTTTCAATCTCACTTCCCTCCATCAATTCTAGCTCAGTGTGAATCAATCTTCTGATATTTGACATAGATCTTTGATCATGTTGGTACATTTCATGATGTACCTAATGCACAGGGAACCATGAAAGATGCCACTTTTCTTTGTCAGGTTCTCCTAGTCAGTATTTGCAGTCTGTACATAGCTTACTATGTTTTTTTTCTTCCTAAAAAATTGTAGCCACTGACAAAAACTTCTATTTGTCTCTTGTGGCTTGGATTTTCCTTCTTCTTACACAAATATTCATTAAGCTCTTGGCCAGCTGCCTCTGGATTCTGATTTTTCCTGCCATCTCCTCCCTCCTAGGAACAATAAAAGAAGTTCCTCATTCCTTGTGACAGTGGGTGTTGTGTCCTTAGGGAGGTCCAAGCTGATTCAAATTTAACTTCTGAGCAGAATTACAACTCTGTAGCACATCCCTGATTATCACCCCGGGCATGACAGCTTAAATATGGCACCTAAGCTAACCAAATAAATTAAACAACCAAAGATTACTTGATGTTCATTCAATAAACAAGGTGACATGTGTCTCCAACAGGATTCCAGTTATCTGGTCTTCTAGATCAGCTCCCAGGGTTCTGGAGTTCAGTGCAAGAAGGGAGCAGCTAGTCTCTACATTCTCAATGTACAGGCATTCATTTATTCTTCACGTACCACTCAGCTTTGAATGATAAGATCCAAAATCTTCTGTTCTAGAAAATCATTCTTAGGAACTAGAGAGAAAAATCTAGGGTTATAGCTACTTCTTATTTAATTCTCATTTTCTCCCCTTCCCCTCCTCATTTATTTATTATGTATACAGTGTTCTGTCTGCATATATGCCTCCAGGCCAGAAGAGGGCACCAGATCTCATTATGGATGGTTGTGAGCCACCATGTGGTTGCTGGAAAATTGAATCTGGGTCTTCCGGAAGAGCAATTAGTGTTCTTAACAGCTGAGCCATCTCTTCAGCCTCTCACTAACTTTCTTATTCTTAAAATTTAATTTAATATGTCATGAATATTATACCTGCATTTGTGTCTGTGTACTTCATATATGCCTGGTACCCATGGAGGCCAGAAGAGGGCATCAGATCCCCAGGAACTGGAGTTTCAGATTGTTTGAGCTGCTATGTGGGTGCTAGGGATTGAATTCAGGTCCTTCAGAAGAACAGCCAGTGCTCTGAACCTCCAAGCTGTTACTCCAGTATAGTATTATGTTTCTGGCCTATCCAGACCAGCAGACTGGCAGTCTGGCTCAGTCGGTAGAGCATGGAACTCTTAATCCTGGGGTCATGGGTCTGTGCCCCACGTTGGGTGCCATTTGTTGTATAAGGTTTCTAGGTCGGACTTTCCAGTCTAGCCCTGAGATTCTGACCCACTGACTGGCAGTCCCACAGAGACATGTCAAAGAGATGCTGCAGAGATGCCAGGGAGAACCAGAGGAAAGAAGTTAAAATACTGCTGAGAAAAGGTACCAAGCTGCATGGCTGAACAAGAATCATGGGTTGAGTTAAGATGAAGGAGTTAGCAAGTTATATGCCTGGACCATAGGTCAATCAGCATAAAATTAACGTAAACATCTGTGTGTTTCTGTGGGACTGTGGATCCGAGCCTTGAGGCTATGCCCAAAAATCTGGGCCAGAAACCTTATATAACACTCCAGCTCTTCTTTATTAACTTTAAAGATTCCCTCATATTTAGATCTTCCTCCTCTTATCACACTTTTGAGGATCCCAGTCAGTTTCTGTGTCCTTGCAGAGAGGGTGGAGAACTAGGTTCTCTGATTATAAATTTGTTGTTTCTAATTTTCTGCATTGAGGCTTAGGACTCAGCTTTCTTGGGTCTGCTAAATGTGTTACCATTTTCAACCTGCATTCTTGATACTAAAGTCTGTATTTATCCTTTTGTCCTTGCTTACCTCCTTTTCTCTTTGACCTCACAAAGGATTTATACATTAAAAACAAACAAACAAACAAAATGAAAGACTCTTTCTATTATTCTACTTAGTCTCAGAAGGGAGAAGTAGTGAATGTAATTTCTGCAGCCATTTTACTCTGTATCTTCCTTGTGTGATTAAAGTGAAATTAAGAAAGAGTGATAAATGAAGTGATGAACATTATAAATTCCTGATGTCATAACAAATGTACAAGTGTGAGGAGCACAAGGATGACTGTGGATTGGTGAGCCAGTTAGTATATATTCATTAAAGGTCTGAGAAACTAGACATAGGCTTCCCACAATCCTATTGTAACTCAAAGTACCCTCCCCCCCACACACCCTTGGGAGCTTCCTTTGCACTTATGTTTTAAATTCTGATCCACCTGCCTTCTGATCTTTTGTCAATCAAATTAATCTGTTACTTTCCTAATTCTGTCACATCCAAGTTCTCAGGACAGAGGCAGAATGTCACCAGATTCTTGCCCCCACTTCCCAAGTGCTGGTATTATATGCATGTACCACCATGCCCAGCCAAAGCTAGGATTTCCGTAAATTAATATATGAATAAGCAGTCTTTATTTCTGACTCTCAGTGTCACTGTGGCTTTCTTCCTTTATTTAAACTTATAAAATATCAGCAGCAGAATAAAAAACATTAATACATATCTCATTTGTGATAAGAGTTGTCATGTGATGGCTCACCATATGATACATTAGAATGGCCTTTAAGGATGTCTGTGAAGGATTTTTCTTAATTATATTAAACATGGGAAGACCTGTCCACCGTGGGCAACACCATTTCCCTATGTAGGGTATCCAGGACTGAGTCAAATGGCAAAGGTGAACCATGAGCTAGTAAACACACATTTGTCTTTGGGTCTTGGCTGTAACTAACTCTCTTAACCCCCCATCACTTTGACTTCAGAGCTGTGATGGACTACAGCCTGGAACTTGTGAGCTACAATAAAGCTTTTCTTTCTTCAGTTGTTTCTGTTAGGGCATTTTATAACAGAGACAGGAAAAGGAACTGAGACATGCAATGAGTAATAGAACATCAGAGAAATAGATAATCCCAGGCCTTCAGCACAACTTCTTATCCCAAGGCCCACATTTAGAAGCATTTCTAAGGATGTAATAGATATAATCATTTTTCTTGTTTGGTAGCAGATGGTGGCCAGCTGTTCACTTTCTTTACTGAAGGCTGAACACAAAGGGAGGGGAAAAGTAAAATGGCTTATGGTAAATATAAGAACTTAATAAATGAAATCTGGAATTCCAGACACATAAAGGGAAGTGGGCAATTGGGGGTAATTATCAAATTATCCAAATCAAAACTGCTGTGCCATCTCTATTATCTACATGAAAGAAAATTATTTATGTGGATTGGATTATTCAGATAATTGTGGAATGTTTTGAGGTCTCCGATGAGACAGTCTAAATGGTCATGGATGGAGACAGAGAACCCACAAATAACTCTAGAAACAGGCAAAGGGATACGGTTCTTTGCCACATGATCAGGACTCTCCTACTTGGAAGTAAATGATATTGACTCAATTTCTAGATTTATAACCCTTTGACCAGAAGTTGGGTCTATCACAGAACTGAACAAAAATCATCTTTATCTAATGTTTTAAATTACTTTTAATTATAAAAATGTGTGGCTCATTTCCTCTAACTTTATTAGGCATTTTATATATAAAACTGAATTTCTTTTCCCACATTCCTAATTCCAATTCAGTTCAATCAATGCTTCTTTCGCTTGTCCTGCATTTGATAGTTTTATATTTTCAAAATACACACACACACACACACACCCCAAAGCGCACGTGATTTGGGGAGACAAAGGAAAGTCCTATTTTGAGTTTAACTCAAATGGCATTTTTGTAGCATCTGGCAGCTTGCCTTTCTATTTAATATTACACACTAGCGGTAGAGCAATATCATTCTATGGCTTTCACACATTCCTTCCCACTTCCTAGTGGACTCTATGGTTCTTATTTAGCCATTTCTCTACTATGGATATTGAAATACTCAACAAGGAGTCCTAAATGCATAAGTATTTCTGCGGGGTGGACTCTGAGCTATTGACTTTTTCAGAAGAAACTGTAGGAAATGATGGTTTCCCTTAGAAACTCCCATAGGTCATTTGGGTTAAACAAAGAGACAAGCTGATGGAATTTGTGGGATTCCTTCTCTTCCTTCAGAAACACTGTCACTGGGGCAGTCACTTTGTTTTGGGATTCTGTTTCTTTTGATGAGTCTCCAACTTTCTCATCAAACCCAGTTTCCTGGAGAGCTCTTTGAAAATAAAGGTTTCTAGGCTCTGCTCCCAGAGTTTCTGATACTGTAGGACTGTATCTTCAAGAGAAGGGGAGGGCAATTAACATTTTAACAAGTTTCTAGGCACTGTTGATGCTACTACTGGTCTGGGGCCACACTGAGAGTTACCCTGCTTGGTGGCCCTTTGAACAGCCTGTGAAAGAGAACTATTTAGTTTCTAAGAGATCCAAACAGACTTCCTAAGGAAATATTAGGAACTTTCACACTGATCCAAATATTTCAATAATAGCCCTCAGGTTTTAACAGTAACAGTATTATATCAATGGCAAACATAATTTAAAAAAAAATACAAAAACAATTCTTTAGGGTGAAGAAGAAGTCAGCAGAGCATCTTTGTTAGAAGGTCCCCCAAAGGGTCACCTGGTCCAGCTGTCTGGACAAAACATCTTGGCAACATTCCCAACTTTGTGGGCAGTTCCAGGGTCCAAGCATTCACCTCCTTACTCCAAGGCACTCTACCCCATGATCACCACCATGTGAATTCTGGGTAAAACCTGCCCCCAGAAACTTTGAGAACTTGCTTCAGTTCTGTCCTCTAGCATCACTGAATGAGTGGTGTCTACTGCACGTACTCAGTCGTCATGTTCCCATAAATCACATTTCAGAGTTGAGTTCAATCACCAGAAACATTTGCTAAAGTGCAGATCCCTGAGGCCAACCCTAGAGATTTAAATTGTGTCAAAAGCATTCCCAGTGTAGTTTGGAAGCCCATATACATACACTCACACACACACACATATATGTATATATATTTATCTTCAGATGATTCTGGTCTAGGTGGTCTGCACATGACTAAGAGATTTTGCTTTTTGTTTCTAAGCCCAGTGCCTCCAGCTCCTTCAGCATCTACTATTATGAGATAATTTGAATTACCTCACTATTCTGATTTCCTGATTGCTTAATGCTGCCTGTCAAAACATCTCCAAACAGACCCAGACCTTCTCCGCCTCCCTGTATTGCTCTCCTTAGCTCATATCCCTACCCAAATTGATGTACTTTCCATTTTTTGTTTAATGTTTATCTTTCCCACTATTATATAAGCATAATGAGGGAAGAGGAGTTGTCTGAATAGCTAATTCATGTTAGTTAGCACCTCTACAGTGTCTGGCCCATCAATGGATCCATGTGTATTATCTTTTTTCTTTGCTGTAAAAAAATTACCAGGCAGCTTATAAAGAAAAGAGGTTTATTTAGATCATATTTTTAAAAGTTCAAGTATATAGCACTAGCAAGAGATCAGCTGTGAGAGATTTGTACCTTAGAGCCCTGATAATGTCCAGAATGGCCCACATCTTGTAACAGGAAAGCAGGGTCATAGATGGCAGGCTCAGGATTTTGTAATGATCTATTCAAGGAGGCTGCCAATGACCTAAAATTTCCCAATGGACTCTAGCTCTTAAAATTTCCACTATCTTTAAAATCTATTACTTTGAGGACTGACCATCAACCACAAGAGCCTATGGGGAATACCTGAACTACAGCATGAAAAAAATCTTATTTATGAATAAGCAATGGAGATGGAAAAACCAATATAATACAGGAATTGTGGAGACAATGGATAAACAAATTCTAAAATGACCCAGGTGAAGTCCACAAGTTGAACTTTGACCTCCACAGATGCGCCTTGGCATATGTATACTTACAAACACACATACATACACAATCATAATAAAATTATAATAGTAATATTTCAGCTTGTGGTTTGTTTCCTTCTTGACTCAAAGTCAGAGCTTGTTTCGCTTCTCAAGGCTGCATTGGCAGGATGTTTGGCCAAAGGCATGGTCACCAGGTACCTTGCTCCCCAAGGCTGTATAATGGGATGCTTTTCCATAAAGTATGATTACTAGATATTTTGTGAATTAAAGAGATATTTATGGTTGTCTGTACTTTGAACCATGGTGTCCTCACGAGTAGTAGGAGGTCTTTTGCCCTCCCTGCTTTGGGAGAAATAAACTCTGAGAAATAAACTCAGGTATTGACTGACAGCTCTTCTGACTCTATATTTTTGTCTCTATTTCTTTCTATCTCTGATATTTCTTAATCCACACTCCCCTCATATCAGAAATTGTTTGATAGTTGGGCAGGACCCAACCAAGAGTGCAAACAACAGTCAGCTCTCATATCTAAGTGCTCTATATCAACTGAGTTGACCAACTTGTCTTAACAATATCATTTGAAAGTTCATATCTGTACTGAGTATGCACAGATGTTTTTCCCCCTCAAAACTCTGTGAATCTGGACATCCTGGAACTAGTCTCCATGGATACTGAGGGACTGTTTGACATATATGCTGTCAGTCATCAGTAAGTTCAGTGACTCCTTGGCCTGTCATGGGTACAGAGTGATGAACTTAGGTGATGATGCTATAAATTGATCTCTTCAGAAAACATTGTGACGATTGGTAGCGTCTTTCATGGACATATTCTATGAATGGATATTTTACTTTTGAAAGTTATTAGTAGGAAAGATGTCATATGTAGTTTGGGACCCACTAAACTTGTTAGGACTTCGGAATCAGCCTAGGGTCAAGGACTGCCTGACTGAAGAGGTGACTGTGTGTGCCCCAGGCAAGTCCCTCTAGCCTGGTTATTTGCATTCTGTCTTTCTCTTGTCAGAAGATAATGTACAGAAGAAGACAAAAATCATGAGTGGAATACAGAAGTAGAGGTGAATGTGTTCAAAGTATTCATCTTCTACATATGATGAGAGGGAACCAGGCAGATGTTATCATTGGAAAGGTCATAGGAAAAGTCAGTACAGCCCGGCTTCTGAGAAGTAAAGGAATGTTTTAATGAATAACAAGCAGGGGCAATACTGATGTTTCATAGCGGGGAGAAATCAATTAAGATACCACCAGGTTCCGCTGAATTTATGGATCTGTCAGGAACTGCCATTCAGCATTGCTGCAGATGGAATTCAGGGTCTTGTATAAACTAAGCAAGCTTTCACCACAGAGCTACAGCCTTTGCCCCATGCCAGCTGTCTAGAAAGAGTTACAAAGTATCTTAGGGAGGATGAACAAGGCTAGAGTCTGATAGCCCACACAGGTTTAGAAAAACAATGGGTACAGCTTTCCACCGGGGAAAGAAATGACTTTCATATCCCAGTTCAAACGGGATGCAGATAGAGCCTCAGAGTTGCTGCTCAGCCCTAGGAAATCAGCACTGCTGGCAAAAGCTTCAGAATCCAGCTCCCCTCAGGCACAGACAGCTTCTAGAGGCATCACAGGTGACAGTTTGAGAGTTAGATCATGCTGTGAGGGACATGGGTACCAGGAACACAAATGTGATGGAAGCAGAGGCCTGTGCTTACATTGAGAAGAACGCTTTGGATCTTCCTCCTACCATTCCCAACTGTGAGCCAAGCTTCTTCCTGCCTTCCTCCTCGATTCAAAGGTAGACAGACAGATGATAGTGTGTGTATATGTGGCTTATAAAACTATACACCTCCCCCAATAACTCAGTTCCCTCCGGTACCTTGATGTTTCTTAGAGGGGCCAGCTAGGCCCGTGGAGCCCCTCGCTACAGGATTGTGATGGGGCAGGGATGCTCTGCTTGTGAGCAGGCGGAGGGACAGATGGTCTGGTTATTCCAGTTTCTCACACCCAGTTCAGAAACCTCTCATCTATGAGGAGCAGAACTTCTTCCCCAAAGAAGAAGAACTGGTAGTTGACAAGAGTCACCTGACATATCCTGTTGTTTGGGAGGGCCTCGTTTCTACCTGTCACGGCATCCTAAGAAGCAGAGACAGGGGCTGGAGAGATGGCTGAGAGGTTAAGAGCACTGACTGCTCTTCATGGGGTCATGGGTTCTATTCCCAGTAACCACATGGCAGCTCACAACTGCCATAGAAATACATGTGGGGGAAAAAAACCCCATGCATTCAATAAAGAAGCAGCGCACAGTAGAGACACAGAGTGAGTGTGTGTGTGTGTGTGTGTGTGTGTGTTTGTGTGTGTGTGTTTGTGTGTATGTGTTGTAATCTCTGTGTGTAGAGAAGTTAAAACTGTCCCCTTTAGCCTTTGTACTCATATGGTTAGTTTTATTCTGACATTTTGCTACATGGTCTTTATTAGTCACATCTGATCTCTGTGGCTGCCATCACTGCCTCCTCCTCCCTCTTCTTCAGGATTTATTGAACATTTTGTACAGTTTCATTCTATCTTCTTTGTTGAGCTGTTACTTGTATCTCTTCGCTTGGCTATTTTAGGGCTTGCTTTGTGATTTACACCACACATCTTTATTTGTCTACCTTAAATCAGCACTGTGTCTTCCCACATGTAGCATAAAACTCTTGTGATAACCCACTTCGGTTTCTTTTCTTCTGACCTTTATGCTCTGTTTGTCCTATATTTCATGTCTCCATGTATTATAAACCTGATAAACTACTATAATTTTTGCTTAGTCATAAGAAAAGTATTTTTGGATAGTTACCACTAGATAGTTCTCATAATATGCCCTTTGGTTCTCTCAGTAGAATAAAACTTCTCCCATCTGGAATTATTTTTTCTTTTCCTTTGGTGATGAACTTTACTGTTTCTTTTGCAGATGATCATCTAGGGATAAAATCCTTCAGCCTTTAGGTGTCTTAAATAGTTTTATCTTGCCTTCGGTTTGTGTGGTATCTTCACTGATTGTTGAATTGATTTTCTTTCAGTGCTTTGAAGATGTTACATCATTGTTCTCTCACTAACATTGTTCTTTGTTGAGAACTCACTGGACAGTGCTGGCACACACCTATGATTCCAGCCCTGGAGAGGTGGAGAGGCAGAGGCAGGCAGATCTCTGTGAGTTCAAGGCCAGCCTGGTCCACAAAGAGAGTTCCAGGACAGCCAGGGCTACACAGAGAAACTCTGTCTTGAAAGTGTGTTTTGTGTATGTGTGTGTGTGTGTGTGTGTGTGTGTGTGTGTGAGAGAGAGAGAGAGAGAGAGAGAGAGAGATCTGCTGTTTTGTCTGTATTTCCTTCTGTGTAGCTTGTCTTTTTTTTCTAAGATTTTCTCTATATCAATTAATGTCCTTTAATGTAGCTGCCTTCAGTTTGTGTGTTGAGTCCACTGAGCTTCTTCAATATGTTGGTTTATGTTTTTTTTTTTAATCATATTTTCTTTGAAATTTTTCTCTGTGTCTCCCTTTCTTTCACCCTCTTCAGGAATTCCAGTTAGATATATTTAAGCCTCTGGAGAATGTCCCACAATTCATTAAACTTTTTGCTTTTTAAATTAAGTTTTCTCTGTCTTGATTTTTTTTTTAAAGTTATTTGTTCCTCGCATCCTAATTGGTCTTATAATAAAAACTGGGAGGGAGCCAGATTATTGGGATAAATGTTGAAAGATCAGAGAGACAGAGGAACAAGCCACTAGAGAAACTTTTCATCACCACTGAATCCTCAGGCTCAAAGGGGACAGTCCTGCCTCCAGGAATCCTCAGACTGAGTCCTGAGTGGAAAAGGAAGGGGAGGGAGGGAGAGAAGGGGACCACAAGGGGTCTGAACTCCTGTCTCCTCCCGCCTTATATTCCTTTCTCTTCCCAGACTTCCTCCCTCAACCTCCCTAGTGCTGGAATTAAAGGAGGCGTGTGATCCTAAGGGCTAGAATTAAGGTGTGTGCCATCACTGCCTGGCTCTGTTTCTCATTTGGACTGGATTAATCTAGTCTAGCTCAGGCTGGCCTTGAACTCACAGAGATCAAACGAATCTCTGCCTCTAGAGTGCTAAGATTAAAGATGTGAGCCACCACTGCCAGGTCTCTGTGGTTCATCTAGCCACTGGTTCTGCTTTCTAATCTTCAGACAAGCTTTATTTGTCTAGAGCATACACAAAACATCACCACGCTATTTCTATGTGTGTATGTGTGTCTTTGTGTATGCATTCCATGTTTATGGAGGGTCTTGAGTTGGAATTGCAGGCACTTGATAAGCCCCCATCATGGATGCTAGGAGCTAACCTCAGGTCCTTTGCAAGAGCAGGGAACACTCTTAACTGTTGAACTGCATCTTCAACACTCTTTTCTTTTGTACAATTTCTGCTATCATGTCCTCAAGCTCACTGTTATGACTGACCTATTCCCTTCAGACAATGTAGTTTTCACTTCTGAAAGTTCTTTTGCTGTTTAAAAACATTTGAAATAGTCTAAGTCTCCCACCCTCCTCCTCCTCCTCCTGCTCCTCCTCCTCCTTCTAAAGCTAGGTGATGGTAGCATATGCCTTTAACCCCAGCATTTAGGAAGCAGAGGCAGGTGAATCTCTGTGAGTTGGTCCACAGAACGAGCTTCAGGATGACCAAAGCTACACCAAGAAACTGTGTCAAAAAACCAAAAACCAACCAACCAAACAAACAAACAAACAAAATCCTTCATTGTTATTAATTTTTTAAAGTGTATTTATTTTGCTATTTTATGTGTATGAGTGTTTTGCCTATGTTATGTGCATCCCTGGTGCCTGCAGAGGTCAGAAGAGGGCATTAGATACTCTGGACCTGGAATTACAGAATGCTGTAAACTGCTGTAGGTGCTGGAAATTAACACCAGTCCTCTGAAAGATCAACAAGTGCTGTTACTCTCTGACCCAGCTCTGCAGCCCAGTCCTTCTCTGTTCATTTTAACACTGTGTTACTTCTTTATTCTTTCTCTTTGACTTTTTTTTCTGTTTTGCTACAGGTCATATCTTCCCTCAGGCCAAGTAAACTTGATGCCAAATATTGATAATTTTGGTTTTTTGTGTGTTTGATTGTGGACACAGTTAAATAATTTGGGGATAATTTTGTCCTTGTGAGTCTTGTTCTTTAGATTTTTGGGGTACTATTGTTAATGGTTAATATTTTCTCATGGACAAAGCAAAGGTCTCTGAGCACTCTATGATTGTCCTATGAATTAAATGGCTGGCAGGTCTGGTTGACAGAAACAGGTTCTATTACCAGCCCTGTGTGAGAGGCAGGAACAGTACCCCATCACCCTCACGATTCTGTCCTGGGCCTTGAGTAGTTTCCCCGTATGTGAGTGCTGGTTCAAACTTCACTGAATACTTCAGGGTCCCCTCTTTTGCTTTACAGTTCTCTAATCTATAGATTCTAGCTGTCCTGCTTCTTCTCACACGTGGTTGTGTCTGGAGTCTTATTAGGAAACTGTATGGAGACAGACTTAGTTACTTCTTTATAAGAAGTATAAATGTCCTCCTGGTAGCGGATCAGGAATACTCAGAAGATTCCCAAACACCCAGGATGCCCTCTCCTTTGCAGTACTCATAGGTACTCTGTAGAGACCCAGGTCTCCTTTCTCTTCATTCATTTCCAGTGGCCTCTCAGGCTTCTTTACCACTCTACCTGGTCTTTAGATTTTCCAGCCTGATCCCTTTTGGGAGAGTGGAGAAGTTCTCATAAACCTGTCAGTCTTTGCTATTGGTCCATTCTTGAAGGGCCTTTATTCATTCAGAGCACTTTTATTTATTTTTTTTTTTAAAAAAAGAAAAAGTTTTTATTTTTTTTAACTTTTATTGATGTTCATGTATATGCTCGTGGGTGCCAGAAGAGACTGTCTGGAGGTAGAGTTATAGGCAGTTGTGAGTTCCCTGACATGGATGATGGGAGCTTGAATTCAGGGTTTCTGTAAGAGTAGCATGCACTCTTAACTGCTGAGCTGTCTCTCCAGCCACAAGTCAGAGCACTTTCTAAGATCAATACTATATTCTTAGTCTTAAGATACTCATAGTCTTAGTCCCACATCTACCATAGGAGCAGGGGAAGCAGAAGGTAGAGGGGGAGGTGGCAGCTACACTATTCATCTGGCTCCTTTTCCCATGGATGAGAATTCAGAAATGTCTACAGTCAGGCAGAGATGGTCTAACTTTCCCCCAGCACTCAGACTCCAGACTATGAGATCGAGCCTGTCTATTAGAAGCAACTGCATCCAGGAAGAACTGGTTTTGGCAACACCCCTAGATGTCCAGACCCTCAAAGGAGAATTCTATTCTTACTCTTGCCATTGCACCCACTTGATTGTGCAGTTCACGGAGCTGCTTCTGGAAGAAGATGATGGAATCCATCTGGTCAAACAAACCCATCACTTCTGGCAGGACTCCTGCTCTGGTTCCATCTCTGCCATCTTTACACTGGAGCACACGGGGGCTCAATATGCTTTTCATCATGGAACCTGCTTGAATGAACACAAAATTATGAATTACTCCATAAAAGAAACACCTTATACTGCTGTCTTAGTTGGGGATTCTATTGCTGTGAAGAGACACCATGATCATGGCGACTCTTATAAAGGAAAACATTTAATTGATGTTTTCATTAATTTCAGCTCACAGTTTCAGAGGTTCAGTCCATTATCATGGTGGGAGCATGACAGTATGCAGGCGGATATAGTGCTGGATCTGAGAGTCCTATATCTTACAGGCAACAGGAAGTCAACTGAAATACTGGGCAGTATCCTGAGCATAGGAAACCTTAAACCTGGACCCCACAGTGAAACATTTTCTTCACCAAGCCATACCCATTCCAATAAAGCCACACCTCCTCCTACAAAGCCACTCCTCCTAATAGTGCCACACTCTGTGCTATTACAGATGCCAATGGCATTCAAACTACCACAGCTGCTGTGACTCTTAGTATAAGGTCAGTTATCTTCTAGGGCATCTCTTGAACTTTCACCTCCTGTCTGTGCCATTGCTGTATCTCTTTTTGAACTGAGCCAATATGAACTTATTAATTTATTAGCATCACAATAAATTAAAAGATTTGGATTAAATCTTATTATTTATGTTAGTTTAGGAAACAGTTTGCCTATTTAGAAATGAATGATCGCTAAGAAACATTCACAGCTTCCTAAAAAAGTAAAAAAAAAAAAAAAAAAAAAAAAAAAAAAAAAAAAAAAAAAAAAAAAAAAAAAAAAAAAAAAACCCTGAATGGAGACCAGGATCCTGCCTTACACTGCGTTCAGCTTTGCACATAGCTGTTTGCTCATTGGTTTTCTATAAATGTTCCAACATCAGTAGTGACATCCTAAGCAAGCTTGGCTTGCTGGGCTACAGAACACCCCGTGTGGCATATTGCTGGGCAAAAGAATTTAGAAAACCCAAGTTTTCCATGGGCCCCCACACCTTAGCTCTCTGTATACTTCCTCGTGTAAATTTGCCGCCAATTCCCACCATCCCAGTGGACACCAGGACACAGTCTCTCGGCCGTGGTCAAAGCCAAGGGAGAGAAGCCCTGACTAAAATGTCAGTCCTGGGGAAGAGGAGGCTGAAGATGGAGAGGAAAGCCCAGCTGCCGGAACTAGCCTAGGCACAGGCTCAGCTCCAGGCAGCCCCTTCGCCAACTGAGGTGGTTCAAGTTCTTAGCTAACGATCTGATGATCGGCCAGCACTTAGCGGCTCTGAGAGCATTGTGCCTCTTAGCTACAGGTGGAAGCACCCTCCGAGTCTCTCTGAATGCAAATGTTTCCACCAAACATGGCCTCATCATACCTCACCTGTAAAATGTCTCATAGCACAATAATAAGTTGACTCAACTATGGGTCGGGTATGTTTATTTCTTCACAAACAGAAAGGTAAAGGTCTATTTACAGGAAAAAGGAATATGTTTTATATTTTGATGATCTCTATCAAGTAAACCAGGTTTATATTTTAAAGGAACTTGTAAATAGCCAATTAGAATTGTTTGGGAAATGGAAAACGAAAATTCCTCTGACATGGAAATGTAGTTTATTTTCAAGTTTTGAAAAGGTTAAATTTAATTATAGATGGCAGCAAAGAGCAGAAAAAGGAACCTTGAAAGTTGTCCTGAGGAAAAAAAACTAAGACAACATTTTCTGAAAGGAAAATATAGCTAAGTAGCTTTGTAAAAATGAGAATATGGAAAAAAAAAAAAAAAAGGAAAGGCTGGGGACAGACCTCAGTAGCACAGAGTGTGACCAGCATGTGCAAGGCCCTGAATTTGGTCTTCAGAAGGAGGAGGGAGAGAAAAATCCTCTTGGCAGTGATGATATTTGGGACACACAACCCCAAAATGAGGCATTCTGGCATCTGAGCAAATAGCAGGATCAGGAAGGTCAGTGTGACCTTGCCCTGCTCTTCCTTACTGAGGCAGATTGAGCTGCTGGCACATAAGACCTTTGCTAAATAGGCAGAAGAGCTTAGTGTAAGTGATTCCTTTGCTCAGAGAAGAGGGCATTTTCCTCTCTAGGGACACAGGGACTCACAGGATAACCCAAGCAATCAGGCCTTCCGGGTCCTTCCAAGTTGCTGTCATGAGGCCACACCCTCCTGTTCAATTGTCTGTCTCCACCACTTCATCAAACCTGGCATAAAAACATCCAAGAGTGCCTGTGTCTTAGGACTTCATTTCCTTATGAAAGAAGGCTCTGGTGCCATAGAGAACTGACATCAAATAAAAATGTGTGCCTTTCTCTTGTTACTCTGTCCTTTGTTATAGGGTTGTAGCCATGAGCCCGGCTATAAGCAAGAAAATAGAGCTGCCTTTTCTACAGTGGTACTCATTGACCCCCACCCTAAAACCCTTTCTTCTCAAAGTTTAGACAGTCACTAAAATGAAGTTATTTAAGAAAACAAATGTGCCAGTGGTGACTGCATCAAGTGGACATGTCTCCTCTAGACAGAAATGTAAGGATCACCTGCCATCAGAGGGGACTTTTCGGAGCCTAGTCAAAGTATCTGCAATGAACTTGAAAGTATTCTAACAGCAACCTTAACATGCTGTTCACTAGAGCACCTATCTGAATCCCAGCATCCTAACAGAAGCAAATATTTTAATTTTGCATATAAAAGGCAGAAAGCAGAGCTATTGAATATGGGTTAGGAAAAAAACAACATAAAAAGAAAAAATATAAACAAAGAGAAAAGCAAAGAAATGAGGTATATACTATGTATCTTTTACTACTTACTGGACTATTATTGGCAGTCAGGAAAAATTAACTAGTTAGGGAAAAAAAATGAGGCTTGCCTGAACAATTCTACTATTAAATTAAATGATGGCTGAAGAGGCTTCGCTTCACACTTTGTTTTGAAGGTATTATTACTTGGCATTCCGAGCACATCAAACACCTCCTGCTAACAAAGAGAGCTGTGTCACTATCTTGGAGAAGTCCAGATTAGATCGCTGGGTCCTGGGAAAAACAAAGGTAGCTCTCTCTCTTTATTGTTCAGACTGTCACCTGTGATGCCCTCCAGTCACGGGGAACTAGCAATTGTAACTTTGTACCTGGCATACCATAGCAGGCGAGACTCAGACTTAATTTGGGAGACTGCGATTGTGAGAACATTTTAGCATATCTAGAAAGTGATCTCGCATTCACCTTATCACGTCCCCTTTTCCATACCTGGTAGTTGAGTACACAGGTTATCACATACGTCACTGTCATGGCAGAAATCACTTCCCTTTAGAGTTTCGCCCATTTTTGTGTTAGACCTGGGCTGTTTATTGCGCACTCTGAATTTACATTCATTGTGTATAGCTTTTCATCTGGGGAAACATTATGTCCCCGTAGGAGCCCAGGAATTTATGGTTAAAGTCTGCAAGGCCAGTTCCAGCCTGGGTTTCCCCAATGGGAATTAGATCACTGAGGGCCATCTGGGTCTCCTGGCCTCCCGACTATCTGCTGACTTCAGGTTGTCCCTGCTGCTCAACACCTCCCTCAGGCTATGAGGAGCATGGAGGGTGGAGCTGGGCTGAGAAAACAGAACTCCTGGCTTTTGGGAGGCAGTCCCAAATAACACCTGGGATTGTCTAAATGCTGCAATCTCAACTGTAGAAGGGGAATTTTATTCACCAGCCCCCTCCTCCAGAAATCCCCAATATCTGCATAAGTTAAATCACTATGAATTTCACTTAGATAATGGCTTTAATATTTGCATGAAACATAGGCTACAATGGAGGGGTTTTCTGAGAAGCCCAAATGTAACACTAAAACAATGATTTCTTTTAGGTTTTTCTCAAATATTACCATGTGGAACAATTAAATTTGCTTCTGCGAGAAGTCATGGGTCGAGTGGTCATGCTGCAGGCATATACCAAGGGCTGGCTCGCAGCCAGGAGATACAAGCGAGCCAAAGAGAAGAGGGAGATGGCTGCCATAACCATCCAGTCAGGTATGCGACCAGCCTGGTTCTGGCCAGTACTACCTCTCTTGGTACTTCCTGGAGTGCTGAGGCCACTACCCTAGGGTTTTCTCTTTCTCTTCTTCTTCCCTTTGACTTATCTTACTTCAGCAAACATTTTTTTTCAAGTATCTACATTAGTCAAGCCTCATACCAGGTGCTGGGATTGTAGTCAAGGGTAATATGGCCTCTATGGCCTCAGATATCAAAATAAGACAAACATACAAGCCATTAGAACACCCTGGGGTCAGCCATGAGACAGAGGCACTGTGAACTAAACAATGGTGTCCAACTCCATCACTCCCCACAGGCCTGTCTCCTGAAATGACAGATAACAGGGTAATATCCAGATTAGACTATCCTGGTAGGGTTTGATTGAACAGCTGGGACTTATAAACAAAGGAAACAAGCCTCTTGGCTTTATCCAAGCCAGCTGATGACTCTATCCACATGCATGTCATGGGTACTAGAAATAATTCCTGACTCTCATGCTCCTGATGAGCAGGAAAAGCACCAGACCTTGAATTTGGAAGATCAATTTCTTGGTACTCCCATAACAAGGAACCACAGCATGCTATAACATGCCTTGGACCTCATGAGCTTGTCCAGTGACTTGAGGATGCTCAGGCTGATGTGGGGACACAGAAGACTGATGCCTATCTTGGGTGGAGGCTTTGTGAGTCAGAAGGATGTCTGTGTCCTGCACTCTTCTCTCTCTCTCTCTCTCTCTCTCCTCTTGGCTTTCTTCCTTGCCTTCCCTTTCCATAGAAGATGTCAGCCCTTCCTCACCACCCACTAACTGTGTGCTTCCCTATACCCTCTTTGTCTTCATCTCCAGTCATACCTTTCTCCTGATTAGAATGACTGGTTCAACGTCTCCTACCATCTTCCCAATCCCTTAGCTTAAGCTGGGGCTCTCAAGGCAGGGTTTCCTCCATGCTTAGGAAGACAGGAAACCATCTTACCTAGGGTCAGGGACTTCCACTATTTCTAAATAGAACTCAAAATGTTCTGTAAAAATCATTTGTTTGACTAAAAACATTTCCTTGGAAGCATTTTGAACACTTCAGAAAGGCCTTTCCTCCACTGTAGCTCATCTGCTGATTTTGCTCAGGGAGAAGGTGGGAGGGGTGGTGGTGAATGAGAGAAACAGATTGGAGGTGGAACAGCTTATATCAATTCTCTGGCACGTTTTTAAGTTAATGTCATTCCCGGCACATGGTTTTATATTTTTAGCCTGGAGAGGATATGATGCTCGGAGGAAATTTAAGCAAATCAGCCACAGAAGGAGTGAGTCTGCTGTTCATATTCAAGCAGGTAATTAAAACATCATTTTTGCAGTGACCACTTGAAATGGTCTGTGATTCTTTAAATAAGGCTAATGACAGAGGACCACAGGGTGGGGGTGGGGGGGAGTCAAGAGTCCTGGTGTGTGTATGTGAGGCTAGACTCACTTCTTCTGGCAGCTCTCCTGGCTGGTGCTCTGAGGCACCAGGGGCCCTGTTTACTAAGAAGGCTCTCAGAAGTTCTTATATTCCTACTACAATAGAAGAGGAAACTGAGGCACAGAAAAGGGATGTAACTTATCCATCACCCCACAGCTTGCCAACAGCAGAGCTGATCTTTGAAAGCTAGGCAATTTGAACTGAGCACATTTGATATGATGCTGCTACTGGACTAGTCTCTTTCCTTCTTGGAGTCATAAATGCATCAGCAGAAAAGTGAAAGCGCCTGGCTGTGAAGGTGTGTGATGGCCGGGTATAGTGGTGGCACAGGCCTTTAATCCCAGCACTAGGGAGAGAGGCAGGTGGATCTCTGTGAGTTTTGGCCAGCTTGGTCTACAGGGCCAGTTCCAGAACAGCTAGGGCTGTTACACAGAAAAATCCTGTCTCAAAAAATTGGGAAGGAGGAGAGAAAGCTGTATGATGATTTGTAAGGCCTGTCTGACTACCAGTATCTCAGAACAGGGGTGACTCTGGGATATCCCCGAAATCCACATCTGTGTGGCTCGTACAATCCAGCCACACATCTGTGTGATCCAAGATAGCACACGGTGGACCTTGGGTCGGCTTGCCTTAGCAGCCTTAGAGCGGTGAGTCCTGGTTACTGGTTCATGAGTCCACTTCCTGGCACAGGACTCACTGGCCTCTTCTGTGAGTGGCATTTCCTGTGTGGCTGCCAAGTCAGGGTCCCTTCTTAGTCTGAGGCTGCAAATCCTGAATTGAGGTTCTGGAAGAAACAGGATCTTGTCCATGCCAAGAGTTTCAGGAGTACAAGAAATTGGAGACAGGATGAGACCATGGAGTACAATACTACAGCAGGAAGAGGGAGTTTCAGAGGCAAATCCCTCAGACAGACAGCTGTGTTCTTCTCCAGCAGGCCCAGGCCAGAGCCAAACTCTGAGGGGGTTCTTCCCAAAATCCTTAGGCCGTGATAGAAGCCAGGCATCTTCACTAAGAACTCAGATCTTTTGGAAGCAGGAGAGCCCTTTAAATGCAAATGTGTTTCACTTATCACCATCTTCTAGAAATTTCTAACCTCTACCACTTCAAAGCCCTATAAAAAGTGAACAAATTCTTGTTGCAGCTTAAGAAACCCAATCTCAAAGTGCATCTTGTGTTCACGACTTATTGTCATTGCCACACACACACACACACACACACACACACACAAACTCTCCTCAATAGGATACCAGCTGATTTCAGATTTTGTAATATGCTCAACATATGTTTTAAAATAAAAACTTTAAGCCTGTACATTGTTGATCCATCAAGTTTATTATATAAAAATCATGAAATGTCTGAAAAATTCTATTTGAGGGCCAGGTGAACATTGCTTCAAAGCAGGAACAGGCTGGCTTCATGACTTCTGTCTTAAGATTGTGATGGGTGGTTGTGGGTGGGTACCATGGATGGTTAATTTTGCATGTTTTCTTAAAGCACTTCCCTTATTTTATTTTTATTTTTTATTTTTTTCTTAGCTTGGCAAGCATTCTTTCTCCTTAGCTTCACAGTCTGTGTTTTCACTTACTAGGTAGCATCAAAATGTATATTAGCCAGTTCTGTAGGGGCTCAGATGGGCATGAATGTCACAGCTATGCCCTCAATGCCCTGTGTGGCAGGAAGCAGGTGGAGTCTTTCTACCTTCAGCCAATACAATTGTCAGGAACTGGTGTGCCCCTAGGGTTAGGACTGGGGATAGGTCTGTAATCATTTTCTTACATTCCTGCCATAGAAAACACCCCAAATGTAACTATCCACATAAGACAAAAACAAAAAACCCCAAACAACAAAACATTACATAAAAGGAGTGACCAGCTCAACACAACCATCTCTGAGTTAATTTCTGACTGATTATCTTTCCAACAAATTACTTTCCTGGACATTTCAATTCTGAGGAGTGCATTTGCTTGTATTTCTGGCTCTTACCTCTAGCCTCCTTTCATTCAATGACGTTGCTGAGATACATTTTCCATGTTTTAAAGAGCAGCCCTTGAAATTTAGGAAGCATTTGGCCTACATGTTGCTGCAGAGCAGCACAGAGTGAAATTTGTTTTCCTTTCATCTCCTTCCCAATAAAAGCAGCCCAGTGCAGCTTATCCGTTCCTCAGAACTTCTCTCAGAATTCCCGATCTATTACAGCACATTCGAATACCAGCAACAAGCTGCCTTTTCATGCTGTCAACCTTTTTCATCTGAAATGTAAATTAATTCTAGCTGGTATGCCTTGACAGAGATCAAAGTCCGCATTAACCTAGGCTTTCTGCTCCTGAGGACTGGGCGGCCACTGATAGGAGCCTCTGGCCCCATGATCCTGCCCTCCTCCAGGCAACCCTCAACCAGGAGCCACCCTATCAAAGGCTCCGTGTTCCTTCCTAAAGGACCTCTGAGGTCCTTTACACCAGACCCCTAATGATCCGCCCAGCTAATTCTTGAGTGACAAGCCTGCTCCGTTTAACTGTGAGCTCTTTCCTGGACTCCCAGGGGCTGAGTTAAGTGGCCAGTGGCCTGGGTGTGAAGCAAAAGGAATGGGCGCCAGGCTGGAGTAGCTTCTCCCTCCCAGTTGGTCTTTGAGGTAGGCACATTTGCATTTTCAAAATAAACAGATGCCTTTCAAATACATGAGCTAGTCTTCTGGAGACCTCTCCAGGCCCAAAGGGTGCAGCAGCCAGCGATCAAATGTTGGAGAGGAAACAGACGGAGCGAACACCCTAGGTACTAGCAAGGACACGTTTCCTGTGTGGCATCCCTGAGCAGGAGGTGAGAGCTTCCGGGAGCTGTTGGAGCTGAGGGGGCGGAGCCAAGCATTCTGTGCTGGTTTCCTTTTGGGGCTGGGGAACAACTTCAAATGCCAGTCACCTTGGCTTGTTCTGTTGATTTTATTATTGATTAATTCTGAGAGAGGGGTGGTGTGCTGTCTTAAGAAAACCAGGAGACAAGACAGCACATGCTAATATTCAGATAAAGGAGGCATTCCAAGTAAAATATCAAGTTATATTTATTCTACCACAAATCTATTGCTTTTTGATTAGCTGTTGAGTTTCAGAAAAAGAACCTAGCTTCATTCATTCTCTGAAGAACAAACACACACATGTATACCTCAGTGACCAGTATCTTTTGAAACAAGCCACCAGGAATTTCTCAAGCATCTACAGCACCAGTCTCATTCTTTGATTTTTTTTTTTTAATTGCTCTGCTAATTTAGGATCTATTTTAAGAACACAGAGTGTTAAGCCTCCCTGTCTTGGGGTGTGAGTGTGGTGGGGGATGCTCTATCTGGCACCACAACACACACACACACACACACACACACACACACACACACACACACACCATGTGTGAGAGGGTGTGGACCCAGCCTGGTGAATCACAGCACATTTTCATTGAATTGATTAGTGCTGTGGAAACGATTCTTTTTCACCATCCTCTACCAGAGTGCCCCACCCCGGGGGTGGGGGTGGGGGTCCTGCCAACAACGCAGATACCAAAGGATGATGGCAGCAATGTCAACAACTAAAGTCATTTTTCTGCTGAGTGACCTTGGAGAGCCTTGAGCCTGTGAAGACACATTCTCAGCCAGCTGCCTGTGAGGCCTGCAGAAAGGAGCCGCCTTCCAGAAAGAAAAGGAAGCATTGCATTCAGATGGCTTGACCCTGCCCTGTAATGGAACCAGGTTTTTAGTATTTGAAATTACTCAGACCTTTAAACTGAACTTTTAGTTTTATCTTAAGACAGGATCTCTATATAGCCCTGACTGTCCTAGAACTCACTATGTAGACCAGGCCAGCCCCAAACTCACAGAGATCCACCTACCTTCAGAGTGATAGGATTAACAGTGTGTGCCACCACATCTGGCTAAACTGCCTTTTTTTTCTTTTTTTTTTTTTTTTAGCTTTAAGTGGCTTGGTAGTGATGCACAGCTGTCAGGAGGCTCAGCCTCGACTGTATAGTTAAACTCTGCCTCAAAATGAAAATTTAAACCAGGTGTTTGTGGTGAAGGTTGATCTTTAATCACAGCACTCAGGAGGCAGAGGCAAGTGGATCTCTGTGAGTTCAAAGCCACCCTGGTCTATAGAGCAAGTTTCAGGACAGCCAGGACTACACAGAGAAACTTTGTTTCATAAACAAACAAACAAATAAATGTTAATTAAAGGTTGGGGGCTGGAGAGATGACTCAGTAGTTAAGAGCACTGGCTGCTCTTCCAGAGGACCCAGGTTCAATTCCCAGCACCTACAAGGCAACTGACTACAAGGATCTACAACTCCAGTTCCAGATCCATCACCTTCTTCTGACCTCCTTGAGCACTGAATGCATGTGGTATACAGATACTACACCTAAGCAAGCATCGATGCACATAAAATAAAATAAACTCAAGGAAGACTTTAAAGGGCTCAGGATGTACCTCAGTGGCATTACACACACACACACCAAAAAACCCTGTTTCCTTTACCTTCCATGATGGGGTGGTGGTAACTAGACAATTGCAGTAATTTCTTTGCCTAACAGTCCCACAGATATTGCTAGGTGTAGAAAACTTTATTTTAGGTTTTTCTATTCATCCATTTATTATCTTCTGCCTGTTAAATACTTTTTGCTGGGGCTGTCATTATGAACAGTAGGATTAATGAGTCTTCAAATTCTCCAGCTCTAACACACAGGTCTAGAACATTCTTCCCTCAAGGGATGTCAACACTCAATAGAATGGCATTCTCAAAAATCTAAAACAAAGGGTCATTCTCATACAATGTGTACATGTGTCCTTACATAAACCTGGTATTGTGTACGATGAACATAAACAATGAAGCTCAAAAGTCATTATCATAACCAATGATATGCAGTATGATAACTCATGATTCTTGCAGCTTCAAAAGACTGAATACATTTATTTTTCATCCCAATAATGCTGTGTATGGGTAGGTTGTGGCTCACACACCAATCAGTTGAGTGAATACAAGTGGATGTGCCATTAGGGAGACAGCCAGAAAGGCCTCTGTGTCCCTGTTTATTGCGTTTCTATTTCACTGTTTGTTATTCACTCCATTTCTTAGAAAACCTTTTGGCTGTTTCACACAACTGCTTCCTCAGAACAAGAGCTCTAGTCAGAAAGCACAGGTGTGAGAACAGACAAGCTCTTGGCCAGAGGGCAGGAAGCAGCTGCATTTCTTCCCTAGTGTTCACATCAATATTCTCATAATACAGAGAAACATCTGGAGGAAAAATGACTAGGTGCACCTGGGCTTGAGATGAACCTTAACCTGCAGACTGGGCCATCTCCTTGCTAAGGCTTTGTCTCACAGGACATTGTGGAGGGATGCGGGGAGGCTCAGATGTCTCCATCTGCTCTCATGCTACCTGGGTGTCTCTGACTCTCACATATAAAGACCTGGGGTTGACTTCTGACAGCTTTACATATTGGAGCTATGTTGAGAGATATCTGTTGTGGGGAGGTGATTGCTCTGTGAAACTTGAGACTGTGTTAATAAAATCAGCCTTAGGTCAGGAGATGGAGTTGCAAATAGTTGACAAAAATTAGCCATAGAAAGTATAAAGAAGCCAGGAAGACCATAGACTCACTGGTAGGAGTAAGGAAAGACTTGGAGATTCCAGATCTTTTTAGTTTGGGATGGCTGGAGAGACTTCCAGTCCAAAAGGAAAGTCAATTGGTTGCTTCTTGGCTTCTCTGAACTAGCAGGTTTTCACTCCCACACCTGACTCCTAAGTCTTTCCCGGGAAATAGAACAATAGGGACTTAGTTAAAACTTGCATTTGCCAGCGGCAGAGCTGGTGCCTTTGGGACTGGAAATCCTGCCAGGCTATAGCCTGAGCCATGGGGCACAGTTGACCTCAGGACCATGGGACACAGACGGTAGTTAAATATCAATAGATTCAGGTGCAGGCACTAAGCCAATGGGAAAGGGGACAGGGAATAGAGAGGGAAATACTTAGATAGTGAGCACCATGATTTCCTTTGGGAACATGTCCTGTCTATGAGCCAGGAGCCATAGGACCTCCAAAAGCATGGAAGTAAGTGATTTGCATTGGTGAGATGGCCCAGACTGTGGATTCAAGGTGTTTCTGAGAAACTTGTTCTGCTCAACCTCTCTTGAGCACATATAATGGTATCTTGTCATAGCTTGGTTCACCGTACAGAAAACTATTCTTTGTGTAAAATAAAATGATTTTTCATCTTAGTGTGAAACAAACCAGAGTTCAAGGCAGCTATTGTTTATCTCATGTCTGGAAAGAAAGCTGTAACTTCACTGTGGGTAGAGATCGATGTCACTGATGAGACATGACAATGCACTGCCGAGGAGACTTTGTTTCCCCATTTGGTGCCTCCAAGACTCAAGATTAACACTTCAGAGGCAGCCTATAGTCAGTGCCTATTCAGGGGGAGTCTTCTTTCTTCACTATGGATCTCATAGAGAACATGAATGCTTGACTGTAAGAGGAGGCCCATTTCTACCACATGGATGGTGTCTGAGCCAACATTCTTATGACCAGTAGACACTGGAGTTGTCTTATGGTGTTTTTCCCATGGAGAACCATAAAGCATGTTACTGTTTGCTTTGACTTTTGTTAGTTTGTTAGGCTGTACCCACACAGAAGTAAAGAATATTGACAGAAGTTAACTGTGCCATCCATGGCAAGAAGAAGCAGATTTGGTTTTAGTTTTGAATTTTGATCAAAAGATTCCCTTGAACAGATGTGTGCTCTGAGCACAGAGATTAGATAATAATTTTCTCTTATGTGTTTTATGAGCTGAAGCATGGGTTTACAGTCCCTTTCAGTCAGGCCAGTAGACCCTGTCTTACCCTTCATTTCCATCTTGTCTATTGCCCATGGATGTGTACACCACTCAAAACAGGAGAGCGTTAAAAATCTTATCCTACGTAAATGGAATTCAAAGTAGAAACAACGGCTATCCTATCATTTCTCATATAGTTTGGAGAAAGTTATTCGTATGTGCAGTGTATATGTATGTTATGTGCACTCTTTGTGTGTGTGTGTGTGTGTGTATGGATGTGCGTACAGGTGAGTGTGGACCAGTTGTTGGTACATTTTTCTATCATTCCCCATCTTGTTGCTAGTGCTGTTTTACTGTTGTTATTATTATTAGTATTTCATGTGTGAAAAGGACTCACCAGCACGCTGCCAAGGGAGCCATATTAGATTTATTAAGGAGGGGAGGGGGAAGGGAAGAGAGGAGGGAGAGAAAGAGAGTGGGGGGCAGAGAGGAAGAGAAAAAGAGAAAGTCTCCCACGTGGCTGGAGATTTTAAAGGGCAGGTACAGTTTGCATCAGAGGCTTTGGAGCGAGCCCCTGTAGGTGGGGGCGTGGCCACAGCAACGTAACAACTTAACAATTATTATTATTTGTTTTTTGAGACAGGGTGTCTCTGTGTACCCCTGGCTGTCCTGGAACTCACTCTGCAGAGCAGGCTGACCTGGACCTTAGAGATCCACCTGCCTCTGCCTCCCAAGTGATGAAATTAAAGGCATCTGCCACCACTGCTCAGCTCCTTATCTTATTTTTTGAGGTACACTCTCTCACTAAACCTGGAGCTTGCTATTTGCCCTAGACTGGCTGGACAGTGAGTTTCAGGGGTCTGCCTGTCTCAGCCACCCTGCCCGCTTCCCTTTCCCTGAGCTCTAGGGTTATAGTCATTTCTTCATGTCCAGAAAATTTTCTCCCTGGAGAAAATTATTTAGCCTCAAGGTCTTGGTTTTGTCAGATATAAAATGGATCTTAACAAGATCCGATCCTCAAGGCTGCTGTGAAGATAATGGTATGTACAAAGGTTCCTTCCCAGTGTTCCCAGCCCCCAGCAGCCTGAGGGAAGATAGCAAATGCCGATCACCACACACACTCCCACACCCTCGCTCTCTAACTTCCTGAGGGCTAGGAAAGCCTGTGAGACTCCCTTCTTAGATGAGCATAGAAATGTTGAAACTTCAGAAAGCCTTTCTGACTTTCAGATTAAAAAAAAAGTAGCACCCATCAAATCACAACTATAATTACAATAACATCTTTATGAAGGACAGTGGTTTCTGAGTCTTGTGTCTGGGTTCTCCAACAAGAGAAAAAATAGCATACAACCATCCTGGGAGAATTTCAAGTGATTTTGTTTCTGCCTTTCTTTCAAGCCTTCTGAGGGTCCTGACATCATTTTTCCCTCCTCACTGTCTTAAGTCCTTTCTCACAACCTGTTCTAGAAGCTAGTAAATCTTTCTGGCTTTCTGCAAGGCGAGAAATTCTAGAAGCTGCAAGTTAAAATATCACTCTGATTGGTTGAGACTGGTATGGAAAGCAAGTTGCCTTTCAGATGTCTGAAGTGTTGGAAGACCTTTGTGTGCCTATCACATTTAACCCACAGTGATGGATGATTGGCAGCTTTACAGCTGAGTGACAGCCATTTGGCCAGGAGTTCAAACCTCAGCTTGACGAGCCATAGCCGGATCCTTGTTTGATTTGCTGTGGCTGGGAAGTCTGATTCTCGCCAAGAACAGAAGCAGAGAGGCAAGGGTGACAGCTGGTAGCCATTCTCGTCAATAAAGTTGTGATGGTTGAGATGTACAAGCGACCAGAGCTAATTTCACAGACTTGGAGCCAAGTGCTTAGTGTCAAAACCAGCTATGGTCAATGATGCAAACAGTCCCTTGTCAGCAGCCGTCTCCTCCTCCTCCTCCTGGGCAGCTAAAGGTAGGCCCTGTTTCTAGGACTAGGTCTAGCCTGAGGAAAAAGAGCACTCCTATCTTTTTGAACAACCCCTTGATAGTTTTATTATAATACAGTAAAATTAAATTTGATTAGACTGGTCTAACATACAAACAGCACATCCCCTCCACAGTTGAGAAGACATATTTCCTGAGAGCTCCTTCTGGATACTTTTTTAATCTTCTTGCTCACCAATGGGCCTTCTGTCTCTACAGTTTTGCTCTTTCTGGAATGTTCTATACAAGGAGTCATCCAATGCATAAACTTTAGAATGCACCATCTTTCCCTTGGAGGAAGGCTTTTGATATTCATCTGCCTTGTGTCCACCATGAGTTCCTTCTTTCCCAGGACTAAGCAGGACACCTGTGTCTGTCCAGGTCATACTTTTTTCTGTTTCCAGTTCTTGATGATTATGAGTAAAACTGTTACAAACATCCCACATTTCATCTTTTTAAAAGTTATAGCAAGTACATAATTGTACTTTGTAGAACCCAGAACTATTTGGACAAGATCCTTGCTGGAGGGTGCATCTCAGGGGTCTAGTGCTGGACTAGCATGTGTGAGGACCTAGGTTCCACCCTCAGCACTGAAGAAAAAGACAATTTCTAAAAGGTAGGGCCGTTCTATTAGCAAAGAAATGTATTGGGTTCCTGGCCTTCCCTACTTTTGTACAGCAATATATACAGTTTATATAAAACTGTTTACCTGGTCTTCCCTTGATGCTCACTGTGGGATCCTGTGAAGAACCCTATTCCAGGCTCTCCTCCATGGTTACTGGGAGACTTCCTGTAATCAGGAAGGACTTCCTAGCTCCTGGTCTGCTGTGCCTCCCCATCTTCTCCACACCCCATCAGTGTAGAACATTCTCATAAGTGTCACCAAAACAACATGATGAGACCTGTGGGGACACAGCTCAGTGGGGGAGCATGTGCTTAGCATGTGGAAGGTTCTGGGTTTGATTGTTAGAGCCACAAACATGATTTTTTTTTCTTTTCCTATCAAATGGATAGCAGCAGACACCTCTGTCAGGCATTTAAAAGGTCACTGAACTGGACAGTGAGCATAGTCACATGAAGGCCACACTTCTGGAAGCCACCAACCCCCTTTTAAGAAGCAGACAGGTAATAAAGTACAAGAGATAAATCCAGCTGCTGGTTAAACAAGGAGAGGATAAAGGGAAAGGAATGAGTGTCCTACCGTGCGCAGAGGGAAGGGCGTTCTTCAGATAATGATGCTCGAATTTCCATCTAAACCTCCAGGGCTAGCAAAGCGGTTGTCAGGTAGGACTTTCTCTGAGCCTAAAATAACAGGAGTAATGGTTGGCGTTAAGTGCCAAAGAATCAAAGTGGAGAGCACTTTTCTAAGCCTGAATGACCACACTTATTTTATGTGCTGAAGCTGAAATCTAGGCGTTTTAATGTAGAATGGAGGTGGAAGGCGGTGTGTCTGTGAGGTCCTCTTCTTGAAAGGAAGGGTTAGATTTTCTTATGTGGCTTTTGGTGCCATTTGCCTGTGGGACCTCCCACAAGCTAGCTGCTGACCAGCTGTCACTCCAGGAAGAAAGCATTCTGGTTCCTTGTACAATCTGCCAGTGTACCTTCAGGAGGGGAGGCCTGCCTCTATATGTGCCTTCTCTGCTAGGTGCAGTGACAACTTTTGCCCAAGCCGTTAGGAGAACAGGAGAATTGACCTAGCCTAGATCATCCACCAAAAAGCCTTCTAGAATTACATGGCTGCTGACTGAGACAGTATGGGGATTGTCCTCTGGGTGGGTCACCAAACACTGAGCTTGACTCTGCTTTCTATGACCTACTTATGACCATTAAACCCCTGTGACATGAAAGAACATGAGTAGGTCTGGATTTTTGCCTTACTTTATAAGGGAGAGAGATTGGTGAGATTATTTATTATTCTTAAGTGTTTAAATAAGGAGAAAATTAAGAAATTCAGATGTCGGGCACATGATTTCAGTTCCAAACCTGGTGCTGCTACATGATGCTGGACAAGTAATTTTTAAAATTACATGTGTTTCCTTATACATGTGTGTTCACATCATGCCACAGCTCATATAGAGGTCAGAGGACAACTTGATCATGTGGATCCTGAGGATGGAGTTCAGGTTTTCAGGCTTGGAGACAGGTGCTTTTTTTTTTTAACCCATTGAACCATCTCACTGGCTCCTGGACAAGTAATTTAATGTCCTTTTACCTCAAATTCATCAACTGTAACATGGGAATAATATTGGTTTCTATCATGATAAATCTGCAGATTAAATGATCTACTTTTTATAAAGGTATTAGAACCATGTCAGAGATATAACAATCCAAGTGCTTGTTAAATAAAAAATATTCTTGTTTATACTCTTATCTCTTCTTTCTCATTTCTAGCTCCCATCAACCTGTCCCCACCAAGACAAGGGGTTGTACATGCCTGATCTCTTTCTTCTCTTTCTCCTGGTAATTTTAATCCTTGCCACCTCTTACCAACCCTGTTTTTAGAAGTTGACAGAGAATGGGTTACACTCCTAGCCTGGAGATTAGTTTCCTGTGGCAGCCAGAGCAGATTATCACAAACCAGGTGACCTAAGGTGACAAAAAAAAATGTATTATCTCACAGCTCTGGTGGTTAGAATCAAAACCAAGTTTCACAAGGTGGCTTTTACTGGAAACTATGAGGGGAAATTCACCCCCCTCCTGTGTGTGTGTGTGTGTGTGTGTGTGTGTGTGTGTGTTTCTTAAACTTGCTACCACACAGTGGTCTGTGCCTCTCATTAGTGCCTTTGAACATGTGTTATTGTTTTGTCTTTAAAAGGAATGCACTCTCTGGTCACTGCAACCAACACTACTCAACAGCTTCTCTGCTTAATCTCCCACACATCTGTGTCTCCTGGCCCTGAAGTCCTTCGAGTGTGCTGCACTGTCCTGGCTTTGTTTCTGTGGCTGTGAACAAACACCATGACAACTTAAGAGGAAAAGGTTAATTTCAGGTCACACTTCCAGGTTGCAGTCCATCACCTCAGGGAAGTCAGATTGGCAGGATCTTAAGACGGCTGGTCACATCATGTCCATCCCTAAAGGCAGAGAGAGAATGCATGGGGGCTCAGTGAGACTCAGCTACTTTAGATGGTCCAATGCTTAGAACCGAGGAGTGATGCTGCCCACTCTCAGGCTGGATCTTCTCAAACCACTTAAATTGATCAAGACAATCTCAGTAGACATGCTCACAGAACAGCCTGGTCTAGAGAGCCCCTGTGAGACAATCTTCCTAAGAGACTCTAGTTATATCAAGTTGACAATTAAAACTGACCAACACAAATGACCTGCTTTAATCCCTTGGCAACCAGATGCCTTCCCATTGTGTTTTGAGATGATTTAGGAGACACTCAGATCAGATTTCCTGGGAAATATGCAGAGTTCACAGGACAGTCTGATTCAAGATTTCCTTACTTCACTAAGCCAGAAATACTCAGGTGACCCATGCCTGGAGACATCTCTGCCACCCTCCATGCACGAGCTCAGTGTTTGGTGAATATTTCTGTTGCTCACACTCATAATTTTTTATATCACTGGTCTAATTTTTTAAAAATCTGACCTGTGACTGTGACTCACTCTCTCTCTCTCTCTCTTTCTCTCTCATCTCTCCCATCTTTTTGTTTGAGGATTCACTTACCAGGGAGCTTTCCAGGTGATTCCAGCTTGCACCATGATGCCCTTAAATACTTAACGACTTGATATCTTACTTTGAACTATGGAACTGATTGTCTTGACTTGCTCACCTCCTTAGATGGACCAATCCCTCTCCCTGTTCTGTAGGCCACGCTGGGGATGGAGGCTCAATCTTCATCTAAGCTTGGCTCAGAATATTTTCTAAGTTTTCTGTTTGGTTTTTATACTTCAAATAATTCTTAGAATCAATATTTTGATGACTGAAGTGTAAATGAATAAAAATCAGGGAATGAGATTTCTCTTCAATTACATGAAGAGAAATTCTGTGAGTTTCTTTGGGAAGGCAAGAGGGTAACCAGGCATGTGCTGAGCTCCTGGGGAAGCCGCTACTGCTCTTCCTGGTCATGGTCATGGGTCCCGCCATCTTCATGACCTTTCTTTGTAATTTTTGCTTTTGGGGATTGCTATTAAACTGTTATTGTTCCTTTTTAAAATTAAGGTTTTGAAATAGATACAGATGCTAGCCAACAACCCCAGAGCTGTTTAGCTATCTCTTGGTGCTTCTGAATTGGGCCCCCAAACAAGGTAGAAGTTCACTGTTGAGATTTTCCTTCTCCTCCTTGTCCCTTCTCCTTTTCTTTTATTTCCTCTCATGTACTCCAAGCTAACTAAAACTTCATCTACGTAACCGAAAAAAACCTTTCAAATGCTGGCTCCCCATTTGTCCCTCCCGAGTGTTGTCGTCACGGGAACAGGCCTCCACATCCGCTCTTGCTTAATGCTGAAGCTCAGATTTCTAACTTCATCCTTGCCAGGCGATCACTCTGAACACTGAGCTACATCCTCAGCCAAGTTAAGGCATTTTTCCTTCAGAAGGAAGAGTGGAAATCTATTTGTGCCCAGGAACAAGCACTCTTTCTCTTTCCATGTTGATTGTTGCTTTTGTGGCATTTGTCCCAGCCTGACAAGTGAGTTCGAGCCAAACAATTTTGAAGAAGGGGAGATGTATCTGATACCCCAACTGGAGAAATTTACCCATCAAGAGGATGCAGGTGTCAAGGCAAGACATTGGCTATAGAATTCTTAAGGGCTTCAAACTATAATTCTTTATTTTTGCATTCCTTTCCTTCATTTTCACTCATTATAATGCTTTTTGTGTCATAATAAACATTTAATAATGTTCCATTAAATTTCCTCTCTTTATCCTTTTGGCATTTGTATAATAGCAATAATAACAACAGATGGTTTCAGCCACAACAAATAACTCAAAGAATCACATTTGTTCTGCATACAGAAGAAAGGCAACTAGCAATCTAAACTGAAAGCGCAGTGCCCCCATAGACGTGAACAAAGTAATTGAATCAATATTTCTTTTTTTCTATACTCTATTTCTGTCATGTTGGGTCTCATCATAGCAGTCCTTTTTGTTTTGTTTTGTTTTGTTTTATTTTTGACAGAATTTCTCTGTGTAGCTCTGGCTGTCCTAGAACTCACTCTGTAGACTTGGCTGACCTGGAACTCACAGAGATCTACCTGCCTCTGCCTCCTGGGTGCTGGGATCAAAGGCATGAGCCATCCATCACACCTGATATCATAACAGTTTGCAACTTAGGTGTGTACCTTAGATTGCTGAGATGGCCACGTTCATGGGTTATCTTGGTTGGCTAAACTTTGATGTGGTTGTTTCTAGACTGTCTAAATGACAGCAGTAAGGAGGTATGGACTCTCTTTACGTCCTTGGTTGATTGACAGTAACCAATAGGGACCCTGGTTTTCAACCCTGGTCATGTATTAAAACTATCTGGGAATCTCTTAATAATTGATGCCAATCCCAACCCAAGTTCAGTTGTAGAATCTCTTGAGAGTGGGATCAGGTTTATTTAAACCCACCCTGTGTGGTTCCAATACAGCTTTGGCATTAAGAATCACTAACCTGGAAGCATTGTTTCATATCTCAACAAGGATCAGGATCATATGGAGAGCTCAATCGAAACAGCTCTGGAGGTCCAGCAGCCGTGCTGCTGGGTGGGGACCCATATTCTGAAAATATGAAGCTCTGTGTTTAAGAACTTGTAGCTGAAGTGAGGTTCAGTGGGAAAGGGAGCCATGGTTAATTAGTCATGGCTGCCACTGTCACAGGAAAGAACAACTGTATTTGCTGTTTCCTCTGTTGCTAAGAAACTCATTAGGTAACTGCCTTCCAGAACAATGTGGAAATGGGCCACCTCTGGAAGGATTGAGCCTTTACAGCTCATTTTACTCATATTCTGACAGCTATAACCAAGAGTCACACAGCCACATCAAGCCCAGTGCTCTTCCAGCTATCACATGGTACTTCTGTTAGAAACTACCTCTTATGAGACCTGGAAACTCTATGTATTTAATACCAGAATAGTAGCTTATCTTCCTATGAGCTATTTTATCTACTGTTTGGGCTTGTACTTAACATTGGGCAAGACCTGGAATCCCAGAACATGCCTACTTTAGTGGCATACCCTAAAAGTCTGCAGATGTTCAGGGGTTGAGCTCAGGGCTGGAAGAAAGGAATTGCAGAGCACAGGCAAGCAACAGAACTGAGCCCTGCATGCTTCTGACCTTGCCCTTTGACCTCTGAGTTCTCTGTGGTTTTCCTTCAGTTCTTCAGACCTCTCCTGAGAAAAGCTGTCCAGGTTCAGAAGCAGAATCCAACAATGACCAAGAAGAAACTCCAAGTAAGGTTTCTACGAAAGCTGACACAGATATGTGAGTTAACTTTATTTCTTATAGTATCTCATGTATCCTTCCTTGAGCTTCTGATCCTCCTGACTTTATCTCCCAAGTGCAGGGATTATAAGCATGTACCATCATCTGGTTTATGTAGTGCTGGGGATAAAAACCAGAGCTTCATGCATATTAATCAAGTACTCTACCAACTGAGAGCTACATCCTTAGTCCAAATAGGTAACTCTCACCCATATGAATTCTCTTGTAAACCCACATTCTGAACCACATGGTATTTCTATCACTCTGTTAATATGGCAAATTGGAAAGAGTGGAGCCAAAATATGTTTCCTTATCAATCTCCAATGTTATGTCATAATTCTATAGAAAGAAGTTTTCTTTTTATAAGGGCAACATGAATGCAATCTGAATTTTTAAAATAGATTATTTAACTATTTTTAGGTATACCTGCATGTATATATGTGCCATGTGCATGCAGTGCCCCTGGAGGCCAGAAGGGGGCATTAGACCACCAGGACTAGAGTCACAGTCAGTCATCATCTGCCATATGGGTTCTGGGAACTGAACCCAGGTCCCCTGGAAGAGCAGCAAGTGCTTTTTTTTTTTTAAACTTTAATATTTATTTATTTATTTATTTGCCTTGGTGTTTGCCTGGAACTGGAACTACAGACAGTTGTTAGCTGCCATGTGGGTGCTGGGAATCGAACCCAGGTCCTCTGGAAGAGTAGACGGTGCTCTTAACCGCTGAGCCAACTCTCCAGCCCCAGCAAGTGCTTTTAAGTCATCTCTCCAACCTCCAACCTATCTGAGTTCTCATCATAGTAAAAGTTTTATTTGGTCTTTTTGAGTTAAAATAATGGTTTTCGACGTGGGACAATACAGTACCAATATCATGAGACAGTTGGCAATAACTAAAAACATTTCAGTTTGTCACAGTGTAGAGGGAATGTCATGATAGCTACTGAAACCTGGTGAGTAGGAGCCAGTAATATTAACTATGTGCCTAAAACAAAACAAAATGAACAAAAACCCTCCTAAAGCATTGTCCAACATAAAATGTCAATGTCAATAGCCCTAAAGTTGAAAAATCCTAGAAAAGACAAAGGAAAAAATATGTAACTCTCTGCTATTCTCAGGTTTGCCAAAGGTGTCTGGGAAAGACTGCAGGGGAGCCTGCCCGCCACCATGGTGTGCTGTCTCAGTGGACATCTGCATTAGTCAGCTCTGAAGAGACTGTGACTCTGGCTAAATGTGGACTTGGGCCAGCCCAGCCTAGCTGTGAAACTTAGCCCTAGAGGCCTCAGGATCTTTCAGACTTGTTCTTCAGGACAAGCTTTTAACATTCCTTCTCTTGGGAGATGTTCCCAGGCTGTATCACATAGGTTATTGGATGAGGATACAGCTAAAGGCAGAAGGGCAAGATAAAAAAGGGAAGAATTAACTAAAATGATGTTTGTTTTTTGGGGGGTTTTTTTTTGTTTTTAAAAAGCTGATAAAGCAAACTGAAGTGTCCAGTCTGCAGTAAAAGCTGACACACAGTTCTCCCTTCAATGGGGAAAGGACCGAGAGAACCAGGAGTATATAGGAAGCGTCAGATATGATGGGAAGTGGTGCGGAGGATGAGGACAGCAGAGGCCATCTCCTCAGCCTCATCCAGTGCTCTTCTCATGTGTATTCCACACAGCTGATACACTAGTCATTTTCAGACAGCATCATCCCATTACAGATGGGGAGGCTGAGCCGGTGATTAAGCTAAAGCAGATCGCTATCAAATGCTGACTCAGACATCAGGGCTGCAGGTGTGCAAGTGAACTGACTTAGTGTACATGAGATCTGGGTCCAATCCCTGGCTCCACAAAATTTAAACAGAAGTGATTAGTTAATGAAAAGGAAGGAAAAAATTAAAGTTCTGAGTCTGTCATATTTCCAGTGGTGTTAATGTCCTCCTCTATCAGCTGAAGTGGATCATGCAGTGTCCTACAGAGCTAAGGGGCAAGTCTCACTTCGGAGTCTAGATGCTCTGTCTCCAGTAGCAACAGCAGCTAATACTTGTTTATCATCACCGTCTTCCAGGCTAAGTGTTTTGCAGACAGGAAACTGTTCAAGCAAAGAAGAGCCACACATTCTAGCATTTCTAACATTTAGAGATTATAAGTTACTGGCCATGTCACTTCTAACAGAGTCAGCATTTGAACAGAGGCCATCTACGCTAGTATTCACTTTCAAATGGTAAATTCTACTGCTTCCCTAGGCTTCAGATGCCAAATGGTTACTGCTGGGCTTTGTGGTTGCTGTTGTTCTGTCCGCATTGTGACTTTACTTGTGGCTTAAATCTTAAATCACAACCAGCTAAGGAATATAAAACTGTCACTCTAGATTGGTGGAGAACATTCCAGCACCCAGTCAACGGCCTCATGGGCAAGGTGCTTCAACCTCTGTGATGAGGTGGGTCATTTGAACAGGAGAGAAGCCAGACCTGGCCTGGGAGTGGGAGTCAGTAGGTACCATGCTGCATTTCAGCTCCCTTTTCTGTGTGAACTGGTGGCAGTGTACAGTGAGTAACAAAATGAAAAGGCTAGTATTTCTGGGTGTAGGCCTTGCTCAGGTGACAGAAACCCTCTGTCACAATGCTGGGAAGTACCCCTTGATTTAATCTGACCTGCTTGTAGCAAGCTCTGAGGCTTTCTATGTACTATTACCCACTGCAGCCAACATATTACATAAGAGGGACCCATAGAAAGGAGGTGAGGGCACAGATGGGGGTACAAATGTGGAGGTCACACATGTGGAGGGCACAGATGTGGAGGGGTATAAATGTGATCTGTGAAGGGGTATAAATGTGGAGGTCACAGATGTGAGGGCACAGATGTGGAGGTCACAGATGTGGAGGTTACAGATGTGGAGGTCACAGGTGTAGAGGTCACAGATGTGAGGGCACAGATGTGAGGGTACAGATGTGGAGGTCACAGATGTGAGGGCACAGATGTGGAGATCACAGATGTTGAGGTCACAGATATGGAGGGCACAGATGTGGAAATCACAGATGTGGAGATCACAGATGTGGAGGACACAGATGTGAGGGCACAGATGTGGAGGTCACAGATGTAGAGGTCACAGATGTGAGGGTACAGGTGTGGAGGTCACAGATGTGGAGGGCACAGATGTGGAGGGTACAGGTGTGGAGGGCACAGATGTGGAGGGCACAGATGTGGAGGTCACAGATGTGAGGGTACAGATGTGGAGGGCACAGATGTGGAGGTCACAGATGTGAGGGTACAGATGTGGAGGGTACAGGTGTGGAAGTCACAGATGTGGAGGTCACAGATGTGAGGGTACAGGTGTAGAGGTCACAGATGTGGAGGGTACAGGTGTAGAGGTCACAGATGTGGAGGTCACAGATGTGAGGGTACAGGTGTGGAGGTCACAGATGTGGAGGGTACAGATGTGGAGGGCACAGATGTGGAGATCACAGATGTGAGGGTACAGGTATGGAGGGCACAGATGTGGAGGGCACAGGTAGGGAGGTCACAGATGTGGAGGATGCAGATGGTTCTCTCTGGCAGCTGTAACACACCTCAGAGACACTGCCTTACTGTGAACACTTTAGAGCGACTAGCACCTCCATGATCCGGCAGAGCTGAGGAGGGCTGGCACCTCACAGAAGGGGAAGATGTTGCATGTTTCTTGTGTGTGTCACCCTTGTTGCTCCAGGGCTGAGAGCCAGCTGGCCTGACCTCAGGATTGACAAGCCTGAGAAGCAGCCTCCCAGTCATCAGGGCCAACTGTGGGCCAGATTTTCATGTGGCCTGTGAAGCACAGATTGCCACATCACTTGACAAACACTCTGTGTAGTGAGTCCATTGTGGGGACCCAGGGCAGAGCCCCGAAGACTAAAGACAATAAATCGTCCAGAAGATTTCCCAGCTGGTACAGTCACCTGTTAGAGGTAATGGAGAAAGAGGTGAAATGGTGACATGGAGAGAAGGGAGTAAGCAATGGAAGTCTTCTCAGGAGGTACCTATGGTATGGTAGATGCTGTCTCCATGTTACCTTATTTAAGCAGAAAAAGAATAAGTTTTGATAGCAGCCATGGGTTCAAGTCTTACTTCAGTCACTTACAGGCTTTAATATCCTTGGTGTGTTCCTTCCTTTCTCTGAACTTTAGAATCTTAGACTGCAGAGGAGAGACAGCTGAATGGCTAGAGAAAATCTCTACGAAGGAGCAAGCACAGTGCTAGATCCAACGGGGAAGGCCACTGAGTTGTCATTTATGTTGACAGAGATAGTAGCAACCGTTGTAGTAATATTAGCATTTAAAACTGCTGTAGGAAGAGGGGGCAAGACCTCTCTGGAGCAGCATAGAATTGTAGTCCAAGATAAACATCAAGATTTCCAAAACTTTAGGATCTTTGACAGACATTAACTCTCTATTTTAACCTGAATGCCAAACTTTATTTGTGTTTCTGGTTCTGATCTCGGGGTAAATCCCAGGTTGACTTCAGGCCCTGGACTCACCCTTGCCCATGGGAACAGGATGCAGCTAGCACACATGTCCACATGCAACCTTCAGAGCTTTGTTGATTGTAGGAGTCTTCTTAGACTCACAAGATGTTTAAGCCATTAATTGGTCACATTTATTTCCAAAACCTTTGAAGCTAGGAATCTTATCACCAGCCGAAAGGGCTTCAAGGAAAAATCTGTTCTGTATTATATTTTTCCTTGTGGATTTGCTTATGGCTGTACATAAATATTTATCTGAACTATTTCAACAAACCCTAAATCATCAGCAATCCTTCTGCAAAGGACCCTTTTAGAAGATTTGTGTATGTCGAGAATGTCAGCAATCTCTTTATAGTACCAGATTCCAAGGGCCAGAGGCCCTTTGCAAATATTTGGAACTGTTGGGAGGTTTTCAACGTGTCTTTTATTTTCCAAATTTTGTTCATCTCTTCCTGCTAATCCTTCTGGATAGGATTACCCTGCCTGGCCTCTCTTTACCTACTGATGTTTCACCAGCCCTCAGAGCCTCAGTCCTGCGACATCTCCTCTGGGGCCTAGAGCAGACACAGCAGAAGGGTATCCCAGATAGGTGAAAGAGAAGGCTGTGGTCCAGCCTCAGGGCATGGAAGGACTACTGTGGAGACCCGTGAAGGTTCCAGTGGGAAGAAGATAAGGTTGAACAGGAGTGGAGGGAAGCAAATAGAATTATTACGACAAAGACATATGGGGGCTGCATTTGGGAGTCCTCACAAACTGAGCAGCAGCAACAGCAAAATGGGTACCCTCTATTGACCAAAAGGTACAAACCATGCCTTTGACTAGGATATGGCAGCTAGACATTTTTTCCCAATATTATATTTTTCCATTTTTGCTTAGTTTATAACATACAGAAATAAAATATTTCATGCGATAACCCAGGTTTCAAATACATTCTTAGAACTTGGAGTATCTGGTGGTAATGTTGGAGTAGATGCAATGCTGTCTTCTGTAGCTCCCTGACAGCTGGTCCGCTCATCCTTGCTTGGCCATGCCAGCCTCTATACTGGGATGCTACCCTTTGTGTCCCGGTCCTCTGCCAGGTAGAGGAGACAAGTCAGACTACCCACTCTGAGCTGGACTCTCTCTGTCTAGCTAGCTCCATGGCTGTAGAAAAGTATGCTTCTAATAATTTCACTTATCCCATATGTCTGGTGTGCTAATAACCATAACAGACATTTAAAGGACTACCCAGCATGTCACAGGTAAGCAAAATATTAGTTGCTATCTCTCTATATTTCACAAGAGACAGTAAACACTAGAACTGAACCAGCACTCATTTCTGTATCGCTCACAGAACCTAGGATGTGGACTCTTTGTCCACAACAGGCATTAATTGATGAGAGTAGTTGATGAGAGACTGTTTTCATACGTTCTGGTTCTCTTAGGTTTGACTTCAGCATGCTAATTAAATTTTTACACAGTGAAGAGCTGGCTTTCTTCAAAAGCCATCAGTACTAATGAAATGAAGAAGTACTATTAAAATCATGTCACTTTTCTGAGATCTACCCTTCAAGCTCAAAAACAAACCCATGTTCAGAAAGATAGTTAGTAGTTGTTTTGGTTTGGTTTTCCAGAAGTTCAGTTGTTAGCAGGAGGGATTCATTTCTCAAGTTAAAGTCAGCATAGGTTTCAGCAGAGAGGAAGTCAAAGTACATGGTGGACATGGTCATGGGCCTTTCTGATCTGAACCAACCCCCTCCACCACCAAGAGAGTCAGGGGTTTGTACTTAGTACTTCAGACAAGATGGAATGTATGCAAAATACCGGTTTCCAATGCTCCTATCCACTTTACAGATGTTGAAGTCATAATCCCACCCCACCAGGCCTCCTGTGTGGTGACTGGTGGGTGTGGACAGGAGCTTTTCTTAGGTTAATCTGCTCAAACTAGGTTCCTATCAGCAAAGTTCCTCTGCAAAGTTGGATCCCCTGTCTCCTGAGAAAACCTGCATGTCTATAAAGCCACATGCAATCCTATTTGGATAAACAGCATCTAAAGCTGAATGACGTAGCAAAATTCTAAAGCACAACAACAAAAAAAAGTTCTTTAGCTCTGTTTAGTTTTCTCTCTTTTTGCATAAAAATGATTTTCAGTATGAAAAGACCCTCCCATTCTAAAGAAGTCTATTTCTTCAGCTCCCCCCCCCCCATAATTAACACTCGGCATCTCTAAAGTCTAGTTCCAATAATGACAAAACGTGATTGGTTCTGGCTGCTTCTTAACTCCTCCTCCCTGCGTTCCGTGAGTGCAGACAAGTCTGGCAATCTACTGCTCCTCCGCTCTTTTGTCTTCCTTGAGACCCTCACCACATGCTGCTTGGGGTGAAGCTCTGACGAGAACACATGTCTGTTTCAAAGAACTTAAGAAATGATTCTCAGATATGAGGTGTTACAAGAAATAATATTTTCCCTTCATATAAAAATGAACTTTGTGCATGCCAAGGTCATTATCTTCTAGGCTGGAAAACATAGAAACTTTGCACATGTAGTAATTTTATTTTATTTTCTCCATTGAGTTAAAAGAAAAAAAATTAGCATTTAGTCCCAGATTTATTTTGTGACTCAAAGCAGCTGGCTCTTACCTGTGAGAACACAGATCTGCTGAGATATTGTCCCTAGCAAATGTTGGCCGTGAAACGTTAAGGGTAATGATGTCGAAGCCTCTCTGCATACCTTAGTTACTTCTCTGACTTATCTCCTTGATCAGGAGATCCAAGAGCGGCCTTGTTTGTTCTTTTCCTCTGAATGGTGGTGGTGGGGGAAGAGTGTGGTGGAGAACTTCGAAGAAACAGAGATAGTGTGAGTGTGTGATCGGGAAGTTAGATAATAAACAGCCCCTGATAGGACAATTCTAGAGGCCAAAATCAACACAGTCTGGATGTGGGCAGGGTAGTCTTCCTGCCTGCCCCTCCCCAGAGAGCCCTTTATGTCAACAAGCACAGCCAGCCTCCTGGCTAGCTCCCAGGTCTCAGAGTGGGGCTATCATTTTTGTTTGCTTTGCAAATATCTTAATGGGAAGTGGTTCAACACCACCTATGGGTTAATCTGAGGGCTTCTGCCTGGCAGCTGTTGACTCTGCGAACCACATGGCTGCCTCCACCGGAGAGCAGCCGAGCTGGCGTTCACTACCCAGTGCCAGGTTGGGGTATCTTCTTTGCCTCTTGGATTTGCAGACTGGCAGGGAGCACCTTGTTGCCTTTTATTTTTAGTTTGTTCTTCCTGGGAGGGCGGGGTTGGTCTTGTCAGAGCCAACTGTGCTTTCGCTCCAAGGCAGGGGAGTTGGTGAAATTATTTTCACCATCATGATGCATCGTCTTTCCCCTAAGCTCAAGCTTGCAGAATCTACGGTTTATATTAAGTGTAGTGATGGTGAAGGTGGTATTATGGGAAGATCCAGTGGAGGACAGAGTGCACAAGGAGGACCTAGGGAGCCCCCAGGGAGCTGCAGTCTGGTCTTCACCTAGGATACTGGAGAGCTGCTATGCATTTTCAGAATCCCACTCTGCTACTCTGTCAGTTCTGAGAAAGCCCAGGTGTGGCCTTTATGCATCTAGAGGGGCCATGCATGCCTCCCAGAGGGACATGACCAAGTCATGCCATGCCTCTCTGGATCTGTGGCGTCTGACAGTGACACAGGCCATTTCCTTCTCCATGCTTCCCTCTCTGGGTTCTGGGCAAGGTGAGCTGGCTCCCATGAACCGGGAAGTAGAGAAGTCCATGGAGTGATACAGACTTGGAAGCAGCTTCCAAATGCTATGTTTTTGAAATGTGCAGAAAGGCCAGATTGACCAGTAGACAGCGCACTCCTGCTTGCAAAGTCTTGTTCTTTTCTAGGGTTTTCACACACAGTTGAAGGGTTGCTGCAGACAATGAGGTTCTGGAGGCCACCCCCACACCCTTCTAATGTTAAAACTTTTCTGAACCCACTCATTTTCTCAGGGCCTCAGTTTCCCCATACTTAAGCAGAAGAACAATTAACACAACTGTTCCCTCATCAAGTCATGAGAGATAAATGGGATGACACACACTAAGTGCACAGGGCCTCATCTGAAGCATGACAGCACCATACCTAGCAACAGCAGGACCACTTAGTGTTATCTGGGCAGCAGCGTTCTTCCTTTATAGAAGCCTTGATATTATATCTCAATCCTTTCATATTAAGCCAGGGCTAAATTCAGGACAGTTTGAATATCAAAGTAAAGAATGATGAAAAAAAATATAACCCACTGAGCAAAAGGAATTTAGGAGTCCACATTAATAGAAGGAAAGAAGGAAGAGAAGGTGTAAGAAAGTTCATTATTGCAATTAAAATGTGAAATAATAAATGTAAATTTGATGATTAGAAATTGACATTTCCAAGTACCAAAATAAATAATCACTGCTCCAGGCAAGAATCATGAATGGGTGCTAAAAATAGTAGCAGAAAGACTAGGGAATAGCAAGCTGCTTTACAATGTCAGAGCAAATCCCCATAAGAAAGCTGTAAAAGGACACAGAGGAATCTTGCAAAAGCCACTTTGACCAAATGACAGCAGCACAGTGCTGGAGCCACCACACCGCATGGGCTTCCTGAGCAGAGCATCTTGTCTGTGCATTTCCTGCCAAACGAGCATGACCTGGATTTAATACTGAGGAAACAGCAGACAGACCCCGACAGAGGAGTCTGTTGGAGATAACTGGCCAGTAGGTTATAACACAAAAAAGAGAGGGGCCCAGGGCTCTCCCAGATGGAAGGAGACATAGCGGAACGTGATGTCAGGGTTCCCTCTGCTACAGAAGTCGTCGCTGGGGTATTTTGCAAAATCAGAACACTGTGGAGTGGGTCATAGAATCTCGCTAATAATATTAATTCTCTGATTTTAGTCACCACACTCTGTTAGGAGAAAGCCCTTCCATTTGAGAAACTGGAGTAGTTAAAAGATAAGGGAGTATGGGGTTTCTCTGTGTGTTTGTGTCTATAACGCTCTTGTCTGTGAAAAACAAGAACAAAGCAACTAGGTGCACTGTGATGATGTGCTCTTCCTGTGTCTCTTGTAGAAATCTGAAAGTTAGTCACAACGAAAAGTTAGAATCAAACCCCAAGTCAGTTCCCCCTAGTCTCTCAAACCCACCAGAGTCATAATCCAGTCCATCACTCTTGCCCAGATTTGGTGTACTAAGTCTAGAGTCTGAAAACATTGCTTTGTTATCTGTTTGCTTGAGGTTTTTTGCTGTTGTTATTGTTTTTTTTTTTTTTTAAAAAAGATAGACTTTTCTATAGCCCTAACATACCTGGCACTTACTATATAGATCAGACTAGCTGCACACCCACAGAGACCTGCTTGTCTATGCCTCCAGAGTGCTGGGATGAGAGACGGGTGCCACACCATGCTTGGTGCTAATTCAGTTTTTAAAATGCTAAATCTATGACTCAACATAGATCAGTCTATAAGCTACTTCAAGACCCCACACACACACACACACACAACGCTGGAGTCCCAGCGACTGAAGATACAGAGGCAGGGATGTTTCCTGTGCCTAGGAGTTCAAGACCAGACCGAACCACAGACTGAGATTCTTTGGGAGACAAACCTATTGAGAAGAAAGTAGAGGTGACCCAAAAGACGTTTCTGAGAAGCTTGTCATTGTTACCTTTAGTCATGTCTGTGTTTAGGGGTTTCTCTCTCAGGACAGTTTTAAGGAGGAGATATAAAATTTTATTGAGGTTGTGCGTTGTTTCTAACTTCTGGCCTTGCACATGTCTTGACTTAATTCTTTTAAAAATCAATAGTCTTTTTTTCCTTTTTGTTAAAAGCACAGATGTGATCATTTTCCCCCTGCTCAGAAAGGGTTTTTATTTATATCTTATTGATGATAAAAAAAAAAAGGAGGTGCTGATTTCACTTTGGCAAATGAAAGTACAGGATGTCCACTTACATTTGACGTTTATGAAAGCAACTGATATATATATATATATATACACACATATGTGTGTGTATGTATATGTAAGCATGTTACAAGAAGTATTTGAAAATACTTAATGAATTAATCATTACTTTTTCAAAATTCACATTTGACTGGATATGTATCCTGTATTTTAATCTAGAAACTGTAGCCCAAGTTGCTTGGAGTTAACTATGTAGCATGTGTATAGCATAAAGAGGAATCCTAAAGTGGACCCCTAAGCCTTTACCAAGTGCTTGCACACTTCTCTGGCTCTGCCCACTACAAGAAAGCATTTTTCACCCTTTGGGAATCTTAGAGATTACATTCAAAGCTCCCCACTCCTGCTTATTTACTAAGGTCTTGGCTCAGCTGTCACTTTGTGTAGCCACTTATTCTACTTCATGCCTCAAGTCCAATGCTTTCTATCTCCTTCCTCTGCTTTGACTTTCTTTTTGGGCACTTACTTTCATTTAGTGTTGTGTGTTTTTTTATTTGTTTCAATTGCTGCCTGCCTCTGCTGAGAATTGGGTTCCCACCAGAAGAATATCAGGCCCTTTGTTCACTGCTTTATCCTCAATGCCTAGAATGGTGGAAGACTAACTGAAAGGTGTTTGTGGGACAGATGGACAGATGAATGGATGAACAGATGAACAGATAGATGTGTCAATAAAGCTGTGGAAGGGTTTGTGTTACATAGGTCATACATGTACTTATAGAAAATCTAGAGAAACCTTGTTACCAAGTCAGAGCCTAAGCACGGCATGTACGGCATGTGTGCATTTCTTAATACTGCCCATAGCGGGGTTGGAGAGATGGCTCATCGGTTAAGAGCACTGACTGTTCTTCTGGAGGACCTGAGTTCGATTCCCAGCATCCACATGGCAGCTAACAACTGTTTGTAGTTCCAAGATCTGACACCCTTACACAGTTACACATGCAGGAAAAACACCAATTCACATAAAATAAAAATAAATATTAAAAAAATACTGCCCATAGATACAAGGAGGATTTAAAGACCAATCAGGGTTCAAAGGGTACCTCATGATATAGCAGAGCTTCTTTTAATCTGTTCTCAAGTATTTTCCAGAACTTAATGTTGATTGCACCAGGTGCCAGGCATTAGGATTCCTGATATAATGGTACAACTAACTGACATGCCCTTTAACAAAACAGTGCTGGAGACAGAGAGTACAGGTTCTGTGGAAGCCAGATCTGGTTTACATCTAATTCTAACCTGTATTGCTTACTCAGACAGACAGCCCAGCTTCCTCTTCCCTGGTCTGTGAAATGGTGATGTTCAGAGACCTAAATCATCAGCTGTAGTTTGAGGATGGATGAGGCCTCTGTACTCCCCAGGAAACAAGGAGGCTAATTCTGTTATGGTTTCTGGTGACTACACCCCCATCCTTCCCCCACCCCAGCGCTGTATGAAGCCTTGCTCAGCCAGTCCTGCCAGACCGTGGCCCTCAGACAGACAATGCTACATACTTCCAGGTGGCAGAATCCCTTTTTGTTGTTCCCATTCCATTCCCTTTCCCAGCCAGAGGCTAGGGTGCTGATAAAAAGCCCAAGACAGCTTTCTAAGTAACTGTCAGTGATGTGTCACCTGCCCAATAAGGTACCTTTTCCATCAGGAGCAGGAAAAGCCTTCTGCTCCCACATCAGGCTTTCACAGTGACAGCCGCTGAGATAGAGCAGAGCAGGAAAGGAGAGGAAAGTCAAGAAGTGAGATACAAGAGCTAGGGAATTAACACTGTAGGCTCGCCACTGGAGAAAAGCAAGCGGGTGAGCATTATGACCATTTGTAAAAGCTTAGTAGGATTCGGGAACTTTGCAGAAGTCCACAGCCTCGCTAGCACTGACTTAAAGCAGTGGAATATGAAATGTTCATATTCTTGGAATCCTTTGGATGAGTTAGTCCTTGAGCCATGTTCTAACAAAAAATTATTTTAGAGCCATTGAATGTCCACATATTTAAGTACGATTTGCACATCCAACTCCTTCGGCAACAATACTGGCTGGTAAGAGATATGAGATGTGTGTTTCAGTGTTTTTATTGTAAGTGCTGAGTTAGCCAAAACAAAGGAGAAAAATAAAAACAAAAGCCAAGCTGTTAAGTGCAGTCCTCATGGGTCCTTGTTTTCCAAACACACCCTGTGAAGTTGTTTCCTCTTCTATGAAGTCATTTGTAGTCCCATGATGTCATATAGTGAAGCTCATGATGATGATATCCCATGATGTCATATAGTGAAGCTCATGATGATGATATCCCATGATGTCATATATTAAAGTTTATAATGATGTTTTCCACTTTATAAATGTCAGGGAGAAAAATATCAAGACAACAGTTTCTGACAAAAGCATGTGAAGATTAAAAAGACTGATAACATCTAGTGTTGGAGATATAGAAAACAGTACCTTTCATACATTTGTGGCTAGGCATTAAGTTTTATTACTTTTTAGGGGAGAAACTGATGTTGTAGTTTTAACCCTTAGAATAGGAAAACAATTTTCTTACCCTTAGGCCCAACAACTTCACACCAAATATTTATCCCAGGGAAATAAGTAAATTAGAACTTAGAACCACATCCACATTCATAATGTGAGAAATGGACACAATTTATATATTTAAAATATATGATTCACTTGTGCCAGTCATTCAGTGTAACACTCTATAGCCATAAATATGATAGTGCATTTATCTTTGCATATGTCCATATTATATAGTTATAATATATACAAAATACTTGGAATTATTAAAGGAAAGTTAAAATGCTGGTATGTCATGGCCAAAAAATAGTCATAGGCCCGTAGTTTTTAAAATACTTATTAAATTCATAGAAAGTATCTGAAAAGATACACATCAGGATACTAATTATAGCTAGGTGTAAAGATTATCTCCACCTGTATTATCTTCTCCTTTGGTACCTATATAAGGATGGTACAAAGGGAAAAAAGGAAGAATGGGAAATATTTTGCTACCAGGTCTTTTAGTCACTTATTTTGGTCCGAAAAGAAGACGTTGCTATATTTTCATAGATTAGCAATTATGGAGATTCAGGTGCCTAAGTTCATAACCATTCCTTAGCTAGGAAATAACACCAGAGCTGGTGATCTTCCAGTAGGAAGAGCTGGTAGCTCATGAGGCAAGGGATTCTGGCATTAGTGACTCTGCTCATCATCGCTGTGACCAGTTACCTGACAGGAGGCACTTAAGGGAAGAAGGACTTCTTCTGACTGTCAATTTGAAGATGCAGTCCATCCCAGCAGAGATACAATGGTGAGAATAGGATGCTGGTGCTTACATCTTTGTGGATCAGGGAGCAGAGGTAAAGAATGCTAGTATTCAAAAGGCTTTTTCTTTTTTTGCCTTTGTTTATTCTGTCTGGGACACATGGAATGGTGTCACCCACATTGAGAATAGGTCCCCCCTCAACTAATCGTCTTTGTAAAAGTACCCCCAACATACACCCATTAATGATGTGCTCCAATAGCCATGGAGGTTAACCATGTCATGATACTGTCTTTTCTGCTTCTTCCCTTGATCAGACCTCCAGAAGGTTTCCCCAGCAGGTAAGGTACAGACCTTTGCCTCATCTCAATGTGAGACTGGGCAAATCATCATCCACAGAGCCATGTTTTCATGGTTCTTGTGTTCAGGATAGCTTGTAAATGCAGCAGGGGGCCTCCAGCTCTGCCAAGAGTAGAAAAGGCAGAGGGTTTGGAGGTGGACACAGAAGGCTTCTCAGGATCACTTACTCAGGAGCAACAGCCAGGTGTGCATGGGAGGTGTCAGCATTCACAGGAGGACAACCTGAGAGACTTCACTGGGGCTTGACCGACACATAGAGGTGGCAATGGTGGTAATGACTGGGAAAAGTAAAACATTCTATACATTTTAACTTTTTAATTTTTGTAATGAAAAATTCATTAATGCTTGCATTGGATGCTTGTAAACTTAATGCAATAATGTGTGCTTTAAAAAAACATTTTAACATCTGCTTTATGTGTTTAAAGCTAACGAGCACACCAGGTGAAAACAGGCAGATGACCCACATGTAACAAATCAGGAAGGAATGGAGGCAGGGCTGGGGATGCTGGAGTGCCCTCCACATTACACCCCCAGCCCTGGGAGAGTTCTTTATTCCTTATTAGAACTAAGTAATGGAGTTGGGGAGATGACTAAATGGTAAGAGAGCTTGCTATGCAGGCATGAAGACCTGAGTTCAGATTTCAGCACCCATATAAAAGTCCAGACACGGCTATGCGTGGCTGGAACTCCAGCACCGTCCAGGCCAGAGATAGGAGGATCACTGGGGCTTGTTGTCAGCCTAGTACAAGTTCAATGCGAGATCTTGTCTTAAAGGCACAAGAGAGAAGATGACAGAGCAGGACTATTGATGTCTTCTCCTCACCTCTGTGCACACACACTCTGGTTGGTGGTGTGAACCTGGCAGAGCAGGGCCTAAAAATGAGGTAGACTAAAGTCTCAGGCAACAGCCAACTTCATTTCAGAGCATCAGACAAATTCAGGGTATTCTGAGGGCGAGTCACCTGAGTGAAGTGTTCAAGCACAAGGACAAGCCATGGGTAGCAAGAATATGTTTCTCCACAGAGGCATATGAATCACAACAGCTGAAATTTCACTTCTCTTTACTCAACCTGGGAGAAGCATGAAAATGCATTAAAAGGGAATTCTGTGTTTTGAAGAAACTGAGGTCACAAGGCTCTTGTCTTATTTTCTTGGAGCTTTCTCATGAACACACAGAATTTGCACAGGATTCTATTCTTAGACTGTGCCCCTGGGCCCATCACACACAGGTATATGCCACACATACATACAACACACCCACACCCACACATACACACCAAGAAGCCTTGAGAGGCTCCATCTATAGCTCTAGTTCCTCAACAAAAGGCAGTGTCCCCTGATGTCACCCCCTAGGTATCCTCATTTATCTGTGTGGCTTAATGTATTGGAAACCTTTCCAATTTCTTCTTTCTCATGATAATACAGTCCATAAAGAAAGCTGTGTGGTGTGTGTATCTGAAACTTGCCTCCCTCAAAGGGTCACAGAGGCCTATTCTGTTTATACAACCTGCTTGGAGAACCTTGTTTGCTGGGTTCCTTGACAGCCGCTCCTTGAGGGCAGGAAATGGTTCCATATCGCCAAAGGGGCTAGTCACCTTTCTCCCAGGGCTGCCACACGAGGAACAAGGTTGACAGAAATACCTCTAAGTTTAGAGACACCAGGGATGATGTGGCTGCAACCTGCTCTGCTTTGAAATTAGCATATGCTTTCAAGTGTGCGGCGCTAACACGGGTTTCAACTTGTACAGGTGTCAGCAAGTTGTAATCAATACAAGGTAAGACATAACTTTCCAAATGTAGTCACAATTAGTAAAAAGTACATAAGGCAGCTAAAATGTTTAGGAAAGGAGACTCAACGGGCACCTGCTGTGTCTCAGCTCTCATCTGAGAAAAAAATAATAACAAAGTCTGACCAGATACCAGAAAAGAAAAGACCAGCTGTCAGACGAGCCTGAAAATAAGCCTTGTCCTCTAAGACAACCTTGCTTACTCGACTGTACTTTAGTCTTCAGAATATATATATAATATATATTATATATATATATATATTGGCCAGCTAGTGAAGGAACAAATCTATCCAATTTGCTGCCCCTTTCAAAAATCACCCCCTGGCATTCTGCTTTTGAAATATGACTCCATAAGTTTGGATAGTGTAGCTCTGTCACCCCCTCTCCATTATTCCTCATTGAACTGACAAATTGAATTTCAGAGCCTGTGATGCTGAGGCCCAGACCCTCGCCCACAGTGACTTCCCACTGTGCTACCAGTACAGCGTGACAGAGCCAGCTGGCTTCATGATCTTCCCAGCAGAAGAAAGATGCCAGGATCTTTAAGGAGAGCCAGCCTCTACACTGCCCCTCATCCATCACAGGAGAGAATTAGAAGTCAGCCTCTTCGGGTTTTGTTTGTTTTTCCCAATGTGGATTCCTAGAAGAAGGGTTCTCAATGGTGACTGGGAGTTCCCCTCCTCCCTAGATCAGACAGTTAAATGCACCGACTGCAGGAAGCATCTGCAGGAGATACTAGCCAGGCTTCTGAGAGGCCCAGGTGCCCTGGATACCCGTGGTGAAGGTGGAGCTTTATAGCTCTTTGATGACAGATTCATTGATTTGTGAATCTTAACAGAAATTGAAGACTTACTTTTCAAAAAAAATTTTTTTTCGGGTGCAGTATCTGAGGCTGAGGAGAGGTCTAAGTGGATAAAGAGCTTCCTGTGCAGACATAAGGCTGGATTTCCATCAGAACTCACATAAAACCCAGGCAGCCAGGCAGAGAGAGACAGGGGACCATGGAGCAAACTTACTGGCTAGACTCAACAAATTAGCTTGCTCCGGGTTCAGTGGAAAGTCCTGCCTCAGTTAATAAAGTGAAGAATGGCCAAGAGAGGCACTCATTTTGTGAACCGCTGGCCTCCACACACATGCACACTTGCACACATGTGTCTGTACACATACTCCCCAGTTCACTTGGCCAGCAAGCTCCCTGGATTCTCAGCCTCTGTCTTCCTAGCATGAGATTACTGGTGCACACCCATATCCACACCTGGGTCAAACTCAGGACCTGATGCTCTCATAGCAAATACTTAACCAACCAAGCTATATCCCCTCCCTGACATTCTTTTAAAGCAAGATGGGGACTGGGAAGATGGCTCAGGATAAAGCACTTGGCATGAAGACTGAGGACTGAAATTTGGATTTCCAGAATCACATAAAAGCTCTTGTATGGTGGCCACTTGTAATACACTCAGGGGGCAGAGACGGGGATCCCTAGGCAGGCCGGCTGACTAGACTAGTTAAAACTGGCAAGCTCTAGGTTTAGTGCGAGACCTTGCCTCAGTACATAAAGTGGAGAATTGAAGAAAACACCTGACATCAACTTTGGACCCACACATGCACGCGCGCATACATGCATGCGTGCACACACACACACAAGCTCATATGTAAGCCTATATGTGCAAACATGCATGCAATCACACACATACTGCAGATTGAAGAAAAGAAACGCATGTTCAAACATTTTCTTCAAAGAATTTCCCTCATCAGTACAGTGAATTACACAATACATGGGCATCAGGTCCAGTGATAATATCTAGGGAGGAATATTCTTTCTTTCCTCTCTCAGAATTTTATTGTGCATAAAGTCTCTGAGAAGAAATCTGCTCAGCTTCAAGTACTTTCCAATGTATCTGTCTGGGGACAGTACTTCATTCCCTGCTCCTCCTTTTTCAAGTCAAGTAATAGTGTAAGCATCACATTGAGTGCCTTAGAGACTTCCAAAGGCTTCAAGGGGGAAGAGTCTTGATTGGCTGGCCCCAGGGACGTCAGGAGGCCTCTGTACTCATCCTTGGCTTCTTGAAAGGCCCCTGAACTAGAGAAATGCTCAAGACACTCAGATTTCTACTGTGGGAAGAGTAGGAAGCAGAGGTGGGCAGCCGTCCTGGTGACATATTCTTTATAGATTTTCCCTAAAGCTCACTTGCACTTGGAAGGAACATAGAAGGCACATGACCTCAAGTGTCCCACAGCCACCAGGATTTACCTGGACTAGACAAGAGTGAGTCTCTGGAACAACAGGGAGAGCAGAGGATTAGAAGCCAGAAAAACATGGGTCAACAATGATTAGGAAGTTGGCCAGGATACCTGGGGAAATCCTTACCTTTCTGAACCTTATTCCTTCAATATTGTAGGCACAAGCGCTTGGTTCATATGATGGTGGAGATCTTGTTAGATACAAGAACATTTCGAAATCCAGAAATGCAATATAAGTGATAGCTAATTTAAATTTAGTGTTAAGGCTATTTTTCCTGACCTGTGAGACCATATATTTTGGACTTACCCAACTCCTACTAACATTTACTTACCACTTACTGTGTTCCAAGCACTGAGTAGGTGTTGATGAAGGATGTGGACAGCATCTTCTCCGGTCCCTTATCTTCCATGTGGGAGGCATGCTATGCTAAAAAATGACAGTCCCTTTCTTCCAGGTCCTAAAATGTTTTTAATGGGTATACTATTTATAACCACCACTGAGATATATTCACAAACAGTCCACATGAGTTGAAATAAATTAATCAGTTTAAATAACAAATAGATTTAAAATATAGCACTGGAGGTAACCTTCAGACCAGTTTATCTCAGTTCCCTCACTTTATAACTGAGGAAAGCTAGAACTCAGAATACTTGAAACTTACATAATCACATATCTGTATGTGAGGGTATGTGTGTGTGTGGGGGGGGGATTACCAGGGATACTCAGGCAAGGGTCAGAATACAGATTTCCTCTCCCAGGTCAGTGCTTTTCTTTGATGGCCCTATTTGAGGCAGGGTCTACGTACCTCTGGCTGGCTTCTAATTTGCAGAATCCCCCCTGTCTTTGCCTCCTGAACACAGGGATTGCTGGCATGTTCCTCCAAGCCTAGCTGAAAGATGCTATCTTAGCCTTGCTTTGTGCTTTTGACTAGGCTCAATTGTGCCAAACTTTTTCCCTATGAAAATGTAATAGTTCACTAGATGTCAATAACTTCTTGGTCTGGTAACTTCAGACACTGTGCTCAGTCCTGCCTCTGCTTCAGAGGTCCAGTGTGTACTGTGACTGTTGAAGGGGCATCTACAGTATTCTGTAGCAACGGGATTCTTATGTTACACTCACTCACCATTCCCAAACCCTTGACTATGAGACACATTTGTACCTCTTGAATACAGAGTGTGGTAAATGCACTGAGCAGAAAGTACAACTTTCTTATGTCAACTTGGCAAACCAGACATTGGAAACCTGTGGAAAGCTGGTATTGCTCACGAACCCACACAACTTTAAAGTGGCAATTTCTAGGTCTTAGGACTTTAGGTAGGCTATGGATCTGTTGGAATACACAAACACAATGCCAGGAGGATGGAAAGTGTTTTTGTTTTGTTTTGTTTTTAACTAAAGACTGACACAGGACACAACAGAAGCCGAAGGAATAAGTTCTCATAACCAATTTTTTAAGGAACATAATGCCCCTCCAATGGTAATCCTATTAATTTTTTATTGCAATTTTCAAGCCTTTTAAAAAACTATTATTTTTGTTGTCCTTTTAGGCATCCTCAAGCTCGGAGTTCCCCAACAGGCTGTGATGTTTCCTCTGAACATGCATTTAAGGAAGCTAGACATGCTGATGCTGAGGTAACCCTCCCTTCAGTCTGGTCCAAGTCCAGGGGCATGAAGCCTGCCTGTGACTGCCTGGCCCCGCCATCTCAGAATGAAACTTGTAGTAATATTTTGAAGTTTTTGAGACAAAAGCCTAGCTAAAGAACTTTGGTTCAGCGGAGAGACAGGGAGGTACAGTGAAGAGAGAATCAAAAGCCTGGAAATTTGCTGCTGAGAATAAACGATGGCTGCTCCCTGAGGTGATTTGCTGAGTGCCCCACTCTGCAGATGGTGGAGTCTCTCTCTGAGAGAGGACCTGAGGTTCTCTGGTACACTTTGATACCCTGCTTGAATTCAGCATGTGAAATGGAGGCGTCTCTCTGTGACTTGGAGCCCACAGCAGGCTTTGAAGTCTGATCCAATTTTTGCTGCCTCCTATTTGATGTTGAAAGGGTGAAATGAAGAAAATGTACAGTTTTTGCCAGTAACTCTGCTGAGCATATGTAAGATTAAAAAAAAAAAAATCCTTTGGATGATGTGCTTAGAAATGGTAGGCAAATTAATACCTTCCAATACATTTTCTTGTTTCTTAATTTTAAGGATAAAAATTAAGTAAAGGTGAGAATTAGCAAATGGCTGGTTTTCTGTCCTGAACTGTAGTAACTAATGAGGGTGTTAGGTGTAGAGCATGGTATTACACCTTGGCTCCTTATTGCCCCAGGAGAGGATTGTCACTCAGTTCTATACAAGGCATAGGGAACATACAAATGCCAGCAATACAGTCAGGGGCAAGGGTCCTTTAGTTTCACGGAAAGCATGTCCTTAAGGAGGATATTTATCAGAGGATAAAAATGACATTTATCTTCCTCAATCTTTTGGTAGATCTCAGTTGCTGGAACCAATGTGTCATCTTCTTGGACATGTCACACTGCCCCAGCTCACCAAAGACTGAGCCCCTGTGAAGGCCCTCACAAACCTGGTAAGGAAGATAATTGGAATCCATACAGTTCAACCATTTGTATGCTGGTATATGTTCCAGTGAACTGTTTATGAAGGCCTTTCTAGAAGTCAGGACCCAATTAGATAGTGAGATGATGTAATGTTAGCAGGAAGCCATGAAGCTGGGAGCAATATTTATATTAAAAAGTAGCAGTTTACGATGGGTGGTGGTGCACACATTTGATTCCAACAGTTGGGAGGCAGAGGCAGACATATCTCCGAGTTTGAGGCCCTTCTGGTCTACAGAGCTCCAGGACAGCAAGAGAAACCTTGTTTCAAAAAACAAACAAACAAAAAGTAGCAGTTTAAGATGGCATGGTAGCACTACTTCACTTAGGAGGCAGAGGCAAAAAGATCAGGCAGGATTCATGATCAGCCTTGGATACATAGCAAATGTATGGGCCAGCCTGGGCTGCATCAAGACTCTGCTTCAAACAGCAAAATAAATACATTCATACATACATAAATGATAGCAGTTTACCTCCTACCCATGTGCTTAAATAAATATCAAGGGCCATACTTCTCTTGTAAAATCCAGAAATTATGCGACTGTTCCTAAGCTTTTGTTAAGACAAAAATAAAATATCTAGATTGTAGCAGAGTCAATTATTCAAGGGTGAAATCACTGGCTTATAAAATGAATATAGACTTGGAGAATACTTCTGTACTCTGGGTAGCAAGGCTACCTGGGTACTCCGTACTCTGGGTACCCAGTTAAAGACAGAATGCCTCATCACTTGTCTTTGGTGCCAATTAATTCTGGTCTCTTTTCAAAATTCCTTGCTGTAGAATGTGGTAGAAGTCAGTTTCAAGCTTGTGGACAGCTATAACCAGTGCTTCTAGAAGATAAAATATAGAATATAGTTACCTTGCCTGTCCCTGTTGACCTACATTCCTTGGTCCAATGCCTGCCTTTGCCACACCTTCTGCATACTTCAGAGAGGAAGAACATTCTGGTGGGGTTAGTCTTAGCAAAAACATTGTTTCTAGGAACACCTTGTTTCCAATCCCTTTTTAGGTGACCTTGTTTTCTACAGTTGTAACATTTGATACTTTGATTTTTCTCCAAATCTCTAGAAATAACTGCTACCCAAGAATTATCATAGTTATAAGATTCCATATTAATTGTATACTGGATCCATTCCTCCAAGGGTGCTGATCTTGACTTTAATGCCTAATTATCCTTTTGCATTGTGAATTAGCATTTTTGAAAGCCAGAGATTCAATTATTATTTGCTTAGCGTTTGAGTTTGGTACCATTCTATTTACTGCTGAAGTCAATCTTTGTAAGAAATCTGTAAAGGTTTCTTTGGGGCCTTGTATGACTTTTGTAACTGACTAATTTTTTTCCTACTTCTTCAGTTCTGTCCCAAGCATTTAAAGCTGCCATTCAGCATATATTCAAAGTGTGATAATTATATAAAGATTGCCTCTCTACATTAGCATAATCTCCCTCCCCAAGAAGTTGGTCTTAGGAGACATCAGTACCTCTCACCCTACTTTGTTATTCAATGGTCTTAGCTTCATCCTTCCACCAGGTCTCCATTGTAACTGGAAACCTCCAAAACTGCTGTAACCATATTTGTCCAGTCTTTAAGGATAATTCTATTACAAGTTGACCACAAGTTTAACATCTACTTTACAAAGGGTGAGTGCATGCAGTATGAGACTATTGCTTCTTTGAATCTCCTCAAATCTAACATTTATTTGCACAGGAGTCCATTCAGCTCTTACACAGTCTAGGGGGTTTCTATTATTTGGCAATTTCTGTAAGGTTACTGGATAAATTAAGATTGGCTGTTTGAAAGCCTTTGACTGTTTCTCTGTAACCTTTTGAGGCAATGTTGAGATTGGTTCTCCTTTAAATTCCTCTGTCTGGGTCTGAACATCTCTATGATTTCTTCTAATACGTTTTCTAAGACATCTTAGCATTTATATTAACTATTTTTTTATGATAAAACAAACTATTCAAACAATTACTGTTCATAATAGACATTATGAATATCACACCTACATCAATTATCCTCTCAATTGTTCCATTTTACATCATCTAGAATATTATTAGAGACTAAACTTTTTCTATTGTAATATTATTTCCCATTTTTAATGTAAAATAAAAACTGTCTCTCTGCTTTAAACTAATTTCTCTTTTTAAGAAATCCCAATTGAATCACCAAATCTGCTGACAGCGATGATTCAGATGACTGTGAAGTGAGGTAGCTACCTAGTGCGGCAGCAGCCCAAGGAGTGAGTCCAGAAAGAAAGAAAGGAAGAAAGAAAGAAAGAAAATAGCCCATAGGGTGAGGGAACCCACTGTCTAAAAAAAATTCACCCAAGGGATCATGGAGAAGAAGCACCTATGGTAGGAACTGGCTAAAAGACAGAGATGACTGGAGACTAACTCTGAAAGGAAAACCTGGCCAGCGGGGTAGAGACTCAGGCTAGGTGTGGCTCCAGCCTGTGCCAGTGGTTTCAAAGCCACAGGCAAGCAGTTTTTTCAAGAATTTGTGACCCAAAAGTTGGACTCTGGATATTGTACAAATTCTACTTGATCTTATAATATATAAAATCCCAAAGCCAGATATTGGGGAAAAGCTGAAATATCAGAGAGACAGACAAACAAGCCACAGTCACTTCTCACCCCGCCGCTCCTCAGGAATCCCAGCCAGAATGCCTCTCCATTCTCAGCCAAAGGGGAAGAGGCTCAATGGCCAAGCACTGAACTGCTTCCTCCCACCTTATCTTTCTTTTCTGCCCAACTATCTCACTTCCTGGTTCATTTCCCTAGGCTAGGATTAAAGGCACTGGCACCAATGGCTGGCACTGTTTGGCCCAGAACTCACAGAGATGATCTCTGCCACTGAGTGCTGGGATTAAAGGCGTGGGTCACCACTCTCTGACCTTCATAGCTACATCTGTGGCTCCGCTGTCCTTTGATTTTCAGGCAAACTTTATTAAATATACAATATATTACCACAGAATATGATTATCAAAAATATTTATGAACAGATATATCCTTAATTCAAAATAAGAAATCTTAGGGCTGGAGAGATGTCTTAGCAGTTAGCACTGTTTGCTCTTCTAGAGGACCTAGGTTTGATTTCTGCTCACAACAATCTATAACTCCAGTTACAAAGAATCCAATTACATTATCTGACCTTCATGAGCACTAGACACATACATAGTACCTGTACATACAATTCACCAAACAGTCACTTAAATACCATCTACTTAAGATAAAATAATAGTACATTAAAAAAAAAAAGTTCTCCACATCAAATATGATTGTCACACCAACAAGGCCACACCTACTCCAACAATACTACACCTATTCCAACAAGGCCACACCTACTCCAACAATACTACACCTATTCCAACAAGGCCACACCTACTCCAACAATACTACACCTATTCCAACAAGGCCACACCTACTCCAACAATACTACACCTAT